>WUAM01000269.1:8792725-8803952 GCA_024336885.1 Actenoides hombroni | reverse complement strand
TTTTCTTTTTCTTTTTCTTTTTCTTTTTCTTTTTCTTTTTCTTTTTCTTTTTCTTTTTCTTTTTCTTTTTCCTTTCTTTCTTTTTCTTTTTTCTTTCTTTTCCTTTTTCCCTTTTCCTTTTCCTTTTTTTTTTTTTGTTTCTTAAAAAGAACAAAATGTCAGATGACTGGGCAAATCCATGCTTCCTTCTCATCTGATTGCTGTAAAAGAAAGAGTTTGAACAATGCCTTTGACATTCATCCACAGCAATGACTCCCTGCATGTTTTATGGGGAAAGTGGCAATGAGGGGCTAAATGTATTCTTTATTACTGAAAGAAAATTGTTGACATACTTTCACCTCTTGTTTTTCTATACAATGGAAATAAAACCCCAAGAAATCATAATGTGAAAACTTTGAGGCAAGTCTGACTACCCTGTACCTAGCTATCAAATTATGTGTAATACAATTTTAGAAGTAGACAGAGAAAACTGTAAAAAGTTGAGCAAATAATTAGGAAGTAAAACTGCTCGTGTAGTCAAAAGAACAGATGCTTCTTTCTAAGAAAGGATATTCTTTACAGGGGTTATTTGAAAACAGCAATAACATGACATGATATGCAACCTGAAATGAGTTAGAGTAATATAAAAAATACAAGCAACATGTCAAAATCACTATATATGAAACAGTGATACTGAAACAGTAAAGCATAAAAGAGTAAAAATATAATGTCCTTTCATTACATAAATGTAAACATTGTATTAATTATAGTAGCAATAACGAGTTTTAAGAAGGATCTGTGATTTTCAAGATGACATTGAGTCTTTAAATAAAAAAAAATATTTCACAATAATTTTTCTCTGTCTTGTTTTTTTCACAAACTGAAACAGCCTGACAGTGAATTTTTTGCATTAGACCCGTTGCATTAGAACCATTGCTTCAGGTCACATACTGTGTCATAATTGATGCAGCATGGCACAGTAGGGCTCATTTTCAGCACAGCTTGCAGGAGAATTAAATAACTTAGATCACTATTAATAGGAGTCCTGCCCCCTATCTCTTCTCAGTCTATGCTGGAAATATTTGCAACACTAACAAAACATTTTGCAACACAATCAAACACCTTTGAGAAAAAAAGCAATGCTGTATGCAGTCCTGGAGGGCAAAGGGGTGTGTGTGTGTGTGTGTGTGTGTGTGTGTGTGGCAGGAAGAGGAAAGGAACAATTTTCTATTTGTAAAGGTCACATCTGATGTATTTTTGAACTCTATGGTGTTGTAGATAATCAGGTGAGACAACTCTCATGTCCACTGGTGATTCAGTTCAACCCATGTCTATAGGAACTGTGTGTCTGGCACCACATCAATGTACTGTTCTTATTTTTGCATATAGAGACTTCAGATAAAAAATGTTTCTTTCAGTGTAAGACAAGCTCTTCCCTGCTAGAAATTAAAATCTAAAAACCAGCTGTCTTATAGCATGACTAGTAGATTAGCAATTGAAAAGTGTCCTTCAAGACCTGGTAAGAAAAGAAGAATAATGCCTTGTAGATAATTCAGGTTGAGATAGTAGGATAGAAGGTACCTCATAAATGTCTGGAGAAAATATATTTATGGGAAAATGAGCAAGAACATTCATGTAAACAAACAAATCTTTGGTGGTCTAAGGCAGGAGTGTTGAGCATCAAAGACATCCAAAGAGCTGCTGATAGTCACTGGAGTGCATAAGCGAGATATAAGTTTTCATGGAAGTTAACCGGTATTTTATCTCTGTGTTCACTTCTTTTGATTGCTTTTACACATGAACTAGAGAGCCTGGTAGAGTGATCCCTGCAGCTGTTTTCTATTTGTATTTTCACTGGGGAAAAAAAAAAAGAAACAGAAAAAAAAAAAATTATCTCTGGCTTCCCCTCAAACCATGGCACCGTGTACTTACAGATATTGTCACTTGGATGGCATATTCCCTTCTTCTCTAATTTGTACCTTGATTTGAAGAAGTCAAATGAAGAAATGTTTTTATCACCAAACCAACTGCAGCATACACTCATGTTTTACTCAATCGTCATTTCTATTCCTGTCCCCTACCAGCACCAAGTGCCTTGTTGGAGTCCCGTGGGGGATAAATCAACACCGAAATTGGATGTCAACCATGAGGAGAGAGCTTTGGACCTTAATAATCTCTGAGGAAGGGCTGAAACTTTCTGGTTGTTGTAAATAAAGGTGCTGGACTAGGATATTTGGTGGAAAATAAAAAAGGACCGTGGCACAGGAACATCCCTACAGTGCAGCTGACAGAGAAACTAACCGAGGTTGGTAAGAGCGGAATGCACTTTTTAATTCCAGATTTTGATTCCAAGTGTACAGTGTTGTCATATGTCACTAAGAAATTTATTGTACCTTAAATGTTGTTTGTTTTTTCTCTGAATCACTGAAGCATGCTTTTATTCTAGTTTCTGTCAGAAAAGATCACATTTGTTGTATATTGTGTTTTGTGAAACTAACATAATTTTTATTTTATCACATGAACCCATGTCATAGCTGGACATCTGTTATTGTCACTGCTGGCCTGAAGGTTATATCACATACTATTAGATTAAAGAATGTGACTTAAACCCACCTAAAATGGGAAAAGTTAATCTCTATAAATAATCCACTGCATTGTGTGAGTTACCCCCAAACACATATTTCCACTTGCTACACTGAAGTTCTTTCTCTTTTTCTCTCCATGTCTGAAATTGCCATGATGGAATCTTATATGTTAAAAAATCTGCTTGGTTTTCATTTGCTCACACCTATCCTTTTTCTTTCCTTCTTTTTTTGGTTTTTTTTTTGGTTTTTTTTTTGTTTGTTTGTTTGTTTTTGTTTTGGTTTTTTTTTGTTTTTTTGGTTTGGTTTTTTTTTACTTTTATTTCCATGGGGTGACACCTATAATCTCTAAACATTTCTTATTTTTGAGTACTTTATCCAGGAAATTTTGGCCCTCAAAGCCTTTACACAACTGTAGCCCTGAAAGTGCCAGTGCCTTGAGCTTCTATGTAAACACAAACAGAACTGGTTCCTGCTCCAGCCTTTTTCATGCTGCCTCAAAGAGAAGCTCTTCTTGTCCCAGTCTGTTCCCCAGCCAGCATGACTACAAAAAAAAAATCGGGTGACAATAGTTTCAATGACGTATTCTCACTGAAAAGGTATCGATGTTTACAGATTACTGATGAGAAAGATGTTTAAAGTTACAGCTGCAAATAATAGGGGCTTTTATAAAAGTTGAATGACTTCATACCAGCAGGTGTGTTGTCATGAATTAGGAGAAGCTTTTCAATATTTTCTTTAAATTAATTTAGTTCTGCTCAACTATTGACTGAAAATAGAAGCCCATGTAGATAAAGCAGAAAGGTTAAATAACTCAAAGCCATATCTCCAGATGTTGCTGGCTGATCTCCAACATTCTTTCTACTTATTCATTTCTCTGAATTTCCCTCCTCAAATCCCTTCCCTTTCAACGTGGCTGCAAAGCTCCAAGTGGGTCAGTTTAGGCAGCATGCCTTTTATTTTGCTTGGAAAACCATCACACTGCCACTTTGAAGAAATATCTGCGTTATGACTGACAGTTTTCAAGTTTCAGATGTTTTTCCTGCATTTGTTTGATAGCAGCCTGCAGTAAATGCTGCAGCTGGGAGCAGAGTCTTGCTGCAGTTGAAGCCAGCCTGCAGGAAACCCAGCAGGATCTTGGAGAGCTGGCATCAGACAGTGCTGGCAACATGACATGGTGAACCTCTGTACACAATTAAGCCCAAGGGCAATGAAGCAGTTACAACTCACCATTGTGCTCATGGTTGCTCATGATGTTGCAGATGTGGCAGATCTTCTCTCAAGTATGGTGTGAGTATGCCTTCTCTTCCACTTCTGATTTCCCATCTGACCACCGACATGGAACATCTCCAGCAGGCCGAGGGAGGTTCTCCTCCTCCTCTACTCTGCACTAGGGAGACCACATCTGAAGTATTGTGTTCAGTACTGGTCTCCCCAGTTCAAGAGGGGCAGGGAAATACTAGAGAGTCCAACAGAGATCTATGAGGATAAGTAAGGGACAGGAACATCTCTCTTAGGAGGAAAGGTTGAGACACCTGGGGCTGTATAGCCTGGAGAAGAGAAGACTGTGAGGGGATCTTATTAATGCTTACAAATAACTGAGGGGTGGGTAACAAGTAGAAGGGGCCAGTCTCTTTTCAGTGGTATCCTATGATAGGATAAGGGGCAATGGTCACAAACTGGAACACAGGACATTCCACCTCAATATGAGTAAAAACTTCTTTCCTGTGAGGGGGACAGAGCACTGGAACAGGCTGCCCAGAGAGGTTGTGGAGTCTCCTTCTCTTGACACTTTCAAAACCCACCTGGATATGTTTCTGTGTGGCTTGCCCAAGGTAATCGGGCTCTGGCAGGGGGGTTGAACTTGATGATCTCCAGAGGTCCCTTCCAACCCCTACTATTCTATGATTCTGTGATCTCTCTGGTACCCCTGGTACCCCTCAGGTCTCACAGATCTACCTTATTTACAAGCTGAAAGAAGATCTGGCATTGCTGCATGTCACAAAGCACCAGAGCACTCTCCCTATGCTCACCAACAACTCCACTCCCAGTTTAATATCAACTGTTTTATTTGCTGTGGCTTTTTCCTCATGTTTCTTTCAGTTATTGAAAGAAATACTGTGGTTAGACACAGTAAATGAATACTGCTGTAAGCAGAGAGATCTATTTTGCTATTAGTTAAATTCATGCAGCTTGGCTGGCTTCTGGAAGAAGCCAGAAGTGGTGGCAGTGATTAGCTTTCTGCTGGAAAATTCTCCTTTCCCTCTGGGAAGTGTGGAGGGAAATATGTTGGTATGCAGCCATACATTCACTATGTAACATATCACTGCAAGTCAATGCTTGCTGCCTCTAACTTCTTGCAGCAGCTTACCTAGGACCAGTGTGGTCTGTCAGCTGGCAGATCTTGATATGTCCCTGAAACTACTTTCCCTTTTGGATATAAATATCAGATCAGTTTTCCCTGTCTTTAAGGGGTCTAATACCTCTAAATCCTAAACATGAAGGACCTGAAATTTCAGCCTAGAGATGCATTTTCTTCAAGCTGGAGCAGTGGTGAGATGGGCACAGGCTGCAAATTCAGATGTGAAGGTTGGACACCAGGTTTTCTTAGTTTGTGAGTCTTTGAGGATTTGTGCTGTAGTTTGTCAGCTGTCATACTAAAAATGTCCAGCCACCAGGGATTTTTGGCAGCAATGTAAGCAGTCTTCTTTTTTCTGTTTGTTTTTTTTTTTTTTTCATTTGTTTGTTGTGTTGCTTTGGGTTTTTTTGTAAAGGAAGGCAATGTCTTTCTGTCTTCTCTCTGTCCTTACTCCCACTTCACTGCAGCAGAAGGCACGGTTATACTGCAGCACAGTTACTGTTCAATTTGACTAGTACTAGGGGCAAGGCATTAGCACTGCAGAATAAAAACCCAGCTGTTTTCTCACTTTCTGTGCCTGTGTGTTTCATTAGGGATCCAAAGAGTTAAAGATCCATGAAGGAAAACCAGATCTTGTACTGCTTTGGGGGAAAACAACAGACTAGAGGAGCTGTTTGAAGGTGATGGGATATCTCTCTGCCAGTGAAATGGGAGCAGAAGAATGGCTTCAAGGCCCATGCAAAAACCATTGCAGTAAGTGGAGATTTTTGTTTCCACCAAGGGCATTTAATCATGTCCGAAATGCCTGTCTAAAGGGATCTGTATTCCTGGGATTATTTCTGTGAATTCCTGCAATAATAAAAATGGCTCTTATCCAGAACTGTAGGCTCTTGTGATATAAATCACAAAACAATATGGAATAGCAGTTAATCTACTAAGAAAACTGACCGTTTTTTTAAAAGAAGCAACACAGATCCATTCCTTCTCCATGGAACTTCAAACACCTTCAGACTTGCCCCTTTGCATCATTATTCAGCAGGAGTGTGTAAAATTGTGTCTAACAGTTCTAAACATTTCTGTGTTTTGACGCAGAAAAAGATTGACCCTAGATTTGTCTTTTATGAGGTATAATGAGCGTCTGTGACAATAGTGCCTACATGTTATGATGTGAATTACTGAATGAGGGGAGTATCAAACAACTTAGCTAATGTCAGTAGATGAATATAATCAAATCTCATCATTTCAGAAAGTCAATGGAGCATTTCAGCTTGATTCTCAAGAGTATAACCTGACTCCAGACATCAGTCTTGCCTATAGGTTTAAAAAAAGTAGCAGTCTTCCGAATCAGCTATGCGGGGCATTTAATCAGACAACAGGACTCCAGATAAAAGCAGGAAGGGCTGAACTCCCACAACTTTTTCCATCATAATTTGATACAAGCTGCCAAGAATGATTTATTTCAAAATGTGTAAAGTTTGCTTTCGGCCTGAGAGATGTTGGCTTTCATAATGTCACCGTGAAAACTGTTGACAGAACAGGCAGAAAGTGATCCACTTATCCCACAAAATTCAGCAAAGAGAAGTCCAACACACAGTCCATTCTGTTCTTTGTTGGTTTTCAACAAGACTAATTTCTAGGGCTTATGAATACCAGTTAGCTCTGGTGTTGCAGTTATTAACAATCAGGGTAGTAATCAATCCTACAAACCTTATTAGAAAGTCTACGCAGTTTATGAAAACAAAATTACTTGCAGTGGTGAACAAAATGCAAAATATATTTAATAGAGATAATAAAGACTGATAAAGGCATTATGACATTGCATTGAAACATCATAATAATTAATACATTAGGGTTAGACTGGAGCTGAATGTGATTGTATGCTGTTAAATACAGAACACAGCTATCAACTGAATTTGTAAAAAGTGATTTTCATTTCTTGTTAGGTTAAAGCTGTCTGATCTCTTGAATGAGAAGTTGTAATTATGATGTCTTCATTTATTTGTTTTATAACTTTCCCAAAGAAAAGATGGAAAATCAGCCTGCTGAGAGTGCCACCTCAGCACATCACTGGATTGGTAATAGGAGAGCCATCATGAGTTTATCACTTGAGCTGAGCCGCCATTCAAACTGCAATAGGAGGAGCTGTGGTAAATAACCATGCAACATAGGTGGAGGTGGGGAAGCAAGCCTCGGCCAGAAGATGCGCAGTGGATGCACACCCATCCTTTGCCTACAGGCAATGCCTGGAATCCTGAGGCTGAGGATGCTCTTTGGCATATCATGTCCTGATCCTGAAGAAGCCTTAATGTAATTGACTCTGAATATTTTAAGACAACACCATTCCCTAGACACTCAAATGCCACTCAAATGAAAGATATCCACATTCTGCCAAAGTGTAAGGTGGTATACTCCAGCAGTGCTCTCGCTGAACTGGACAATGCACTGAGCACAGTGTCACCCTTACATGTCAGAACACTGTTAAAGGTGCTAGTATCTCTGTAGGCACACATAAGTTTTGGTCCTATTGCAAGGAATATCTATCAATTTTACAATAGACAATTTTAAAATTGGTTTAGGATCAAAACTTTTGTCACCTTCTCCAAGGTGTGTACTCTGACAACCACTGTGTAGTTAGACACTGGTGGTACCACAGCTCTTTTATCTTTTATGTGGTGATCCACCTTCAAACAGCGCAGAGGCTGTTGCATAATCACGTTGGTATTTGTACTTTCTTCTGAGAGATGAGAACTGGTATGATGAATCACCATTCAAACTGGATTTATAAGCCACAGGCCTGGACCAGATTTAATATGATTCCATTACAAAGTGGGTAGAGAAAATCTTAGACTTCTCTGCATACCTTAAGATCTTTATAGAAACAATTAAGTTATCAGTCAATTTGCATCTGCTTGCATATTGGTCTGTTCACATTGTGACTTGGTTACAAGCTCTAAATAATATCCTCTTCACAGAAGGATTTAAATATACCTTGGGCATCGTGTCTTCTCTTCTCAGTTTTAGGCTTCTTTATTTCAGCACTTCACTTTTGGAAATTGGCAAATGTTGTCTCATTTTAGTGTTGCTTAATTAAAAAAGCACAGACAAAATATGTCTAATTGATTTGTACATTTTCCTAATCTACTAATAGTAACTGAATCCAACTTAATTAATTTGTTTCCTTTTTTTTATTTTATTTTATAATTTTTACTATCATAACTAGCTTAAAAAGCTTCCCTTCAGAAAAAAAACAAAATCAAAATCAAAAAAATTTTTATTATGTCAATTATTTTTGCTGTTAGCCTCTGATTCTAAAGCCAGGTCTAAACATTTCTAGATTCTGTCTCATTTGTCTGAATCTTTATCTATATGTTTGCTTTTTAACAATGAATCTTGGGAAGTTAGCGGGTATTTAATAGTAAAACACTCTGCCTTTTCAACAGCCTACCTGTTTCAATGTGGTAGTGGTTTTGCCAGGAGAGGTTGAAAGTGCCCTGTACACACTGGAAACTAATTGAAGTTTCACCTAGATTTAATGTTTGCATTCAGTGTACTGCAATAATAAAAGCAACAAGGAGGGGTTATAGGTCTCAAATTTCCAGCTTGTTGGAGCCTGAGTTGCAGTGGTAGATAGAGGCAGGCATAAATACCAGCAGCTGTACAACTAAAACTGCTGCTCTGATAGGAGCCCTGTCCTGTTCTGTTGTCTGGAAGATATTAAAGAAATAAAAGCAGATATGAAGATTTTCTTCAACATATGGCAGAATTTTTTCTCTGCAAACCACATTCCAGGGTAGACGCTGTCAATGTGCAAAGCATTTATGTACCCCTTCTTGCCAACAACTCATCTGTCTTTTAACCCCAGGGGACATTAAATGAAAAATCCTTGTTACAGAAAGGTTAAGGGTGAGCTTTTGTAGTATAAAAGGCAGGAAATTCAGAGTTAGGAGTCCATTGTAACTTTGCAATAAGTTCCTTCATTATGACCCAAGGGCAGCAAGGTATCTAAGCACAAACTTACATTTAAAGTTAGGTGCCTTGCTTAAACACACTGCTGAAACAGGGATCATCTGTATCAATTAGTGTCTTTATAAAAGCACCAGAGTAATACTTAGCCTGAAATGTTTCACAGGGACTCGCTAAAAACAAATTATGAGAGTGCATTGCTATTGACTATAGGTTAAAAACATTATTTGGATATTGCTAACTCATGTCTGGGATATCCATAATTGTTGTCACCTTCTGGGCAACTGCTGAGACTCAGTTGCAAGAATGTGAGTGACAGAGAAAGTTCAGTAACTGGAAAGTGAATGGAAAAATTGAATTTTGTTTGACAAGTGAAATTTGGGGTCGAGAGACTTGTCATTGGAAGTGGTCACATTTTATTGCAAGAATATAACAAGTACCTGTGAACAATGCCTCTTAACATTGGCACAAATACAGTACAGACATGAAAGAGAAGAATATAGAAGAATGTTAAAAGTATTCTCTACAATGATAGTAAAAATAAATATAGTTTCCAAACAGAAAAATGACATATAGGGCTCTGGAATAATTTACGTGTCATCTTTACTGATATGTCAGAGAAGAACTCTTATCATTTCACAGCATCAGAATATTTTGTTTCACTAAAAGTTAAACATAATTATTGTAACTGTTAAATACTTTCATATTCCCTCCCTCTACTCTTTTTGTGGAGAGGGAAAAACTAGAGCATAGTCAGTCCGTATTCTGGGCCTCATAGGCTTTGTCCTTTAGGAGATGCCATTGATGAGATATGTCGAGTATTTCTTGAGTGAAACCCAGGTTACAATGACTGTTTCAGCACAGAAGAAGAACGTCCACAAAAAAGCACTTTCTTTGTACAAGTATCCAACTTTTCTTTAGCAAAGTATTGTGTCCATTTAGGTCTCAGCTTCTGGTTTCTCCTGGACCTATGCAACATTGGAAGTTTAATGTATAACTTCATAGTAAGTACTTTTGTTGTCTCTTACGGTTGTGCAAGCACATGCTGATGTAAACAGTAAACCCCTTTTCTCCCCAGGGAATACACCTATTGTCACAGATTTATCTTATTTCTAGACATCAGTGTGACCCTGGGCCAAGGAAAGTAGCTGTCACTTTCTCTAGTGATCTTTCTTTATGAAAGGAGAATATTTGAATCTTCTATTGCTGAGAGATTTTGGCTTTGAACATATTGAGGTACATTAAGTAAATCTGCCACTATACCAATGAAAAAAACATTTGAAAACAGTCACTGTAAAATTTTGCTATAATAAAATGCAAAAAATGTTTTTCTTTAAATTCTAAAATTTCTTTCACTTACTAGTGTGGCCTTGTGAAAGAAAAAAAAAATAAAATAGAATCATAGAATGGTTTGGGTTGGAAAGGACCTTTAAAAGTCATTGAGTCCCACCCCCTGCAGTGAACATCTGCAATTAGATCAGGTTGCTCAGAGCCCCATCCAACCTGACCTTGAATGTTTCAAGGTGTGGGGCATCTGCCATCTCCCTGGGCAACCTGTGCCAGTGTTTCATCATCCTCATTGCAAAAAATTTCTTTCTTATATCTAGTCTAAATCTACCTTCTTTTAGTAGAAACATGACCCCTTGTCCTGTTGCAACAGGCTCTGCTAAAAAGACTGTCTCCTTCTCTCTTATAGTCTCTCTTTAAGTACTGAAAAATGACAATAAGTTCTCCCCAGATCTTTCTTTTCTCCAGACTGAAGAACCCAAACTCTCTCTGTCTTTCTCCATAGGAGAAGTGTTCCAGCCCTCTGATCATTTTTGTGGCCCTGTTCTGGAGCTGCTTCAACAGGCTCATGTCCTTCTTGTGCTGAGGACTCCAAAGCTGGATGCAGTACTCCAGATGGGGGTCTCATGAAAGTGGAGTAGAGGGGCAGAACCATCTTACTCGACCTGATGGCCATGCTTATTTTGATGCAGCTCAGGATCTGGTTGCCTTTCTAGTCTGTGAGCTCTCATTGCCTGCTCATGTCCAGCTATTCATGCACCAGTTCCCCCAAGTCCTTCTCCACAGGGCTTCTCTCAATCCCATCATCCCCCAGTCTGTATTGATACTGAGGATTGCTCCAACCCAGGTGCAGAACCTTGCGCCTGGCCTTGTTGTACCTCCTGAGGATTGCACAGGCCCATTTCTCAAGCTTGTCTAGGTCTCTCTGGATGGTTTCCTGTCTTTCAGGTATGTCAACTGCACCACTCAGTTTGGTGTCATCTGCAAACTTGCTGAGTGTGCACTACATCAGTTGTCCCCCACAAAAAATAATGGAATTAAAAATATTTTAAAAATA
>WUAM01000269.1:8770335-8788334 GCA_024336885.1 Actenoides hombroni | reverse complement strand
TCCCCCGCCCCCCCCCCACCCCCCCCCAATATCTAAAGTGACAAATTGTGTGTGATTTATTGTTCATTATACATGCTTTCAATACACTAAATAACCTATGACTTCAGGGCTTTAAAAATATGATTGTAAGTTTGGATGTTCAATAGTGGTATCTTCCATGTGGTTTGGATAGAGAGTGGCTCAAATTACCCCCTAAAGATATTTTCTTTTGACAATTATTATATTCTGTTGCTGAATACTAATGCTAAAATATTTATTTTATTTTATTTATTTTTTGAGGCTATTTCTTACTTATTTTTAGGAGTGTGTGGTTATTATAGATTAAGGTTGTCAATTTTTCCTTCTGTATGTGGATAAGATTAATATTTGATGCTTAGCACAAACATCAAGCTAATTTTTTTCTGAATATTTAGAGGAATAAATGTTTCTGTATTGTATATTTATGCAACTCTGTTAAGTGATATGAAAAGTATCCTTGTCAGAAGAAATTCCAGTATTATTATTCTGCTTTTGTGTCCATTTATTGGTGTAGGTACAATTATCCAATGATCCATCCAGCTAAATAACATGCGACTTCAGAGAAATATTCACCAACATTTATGGTTATAAAATGTGCCGGGACCTATGACTGGAAAACAAAAATCCCAAATGTCCTTTCTGGCCTTATGTCCTGTGACTCAGCAACTACAGACCTTAAAGTCAACAGATTTTTGCTCCTTGGTGTCCCTGATAATGTATCATATCACTTCAGTACACCAGACAAAAGATCAGCACAGAAGATCACAGTAACGCTGATAGGCAGCTCTGAAATCTTGCTCAGTGTTCTGCTAACAGAACCACTAGCCTTGCTGTCTAGGATACTTATTTCTACATAAGAAGACTGTCAATTCACTCTTAGAGTTTCTATGTAAGAAACCTATCAGTTCACTTTGAGTCCATCAGTTTCTGTAAGTGATAATTTTTGCCAGTTTATTGCATTTGTGATGATAGAAGCCATCTGTCTCTCTCTGCTTTGCACGTCCTCAAATGAGTTCTTATATATTAAGAAAACCTTTCCCCTTCTACCCTTAACGTGAAGTTGCCATTTAGATAGAAATTATAACACTTTCCCTTAAGAGTTCCTTTTCAACTCTACTATTTTCAAAAATATCTGCTTTAATGGGCTACTTATTTCTAGCTAGAAGCATGATTGAAATGTTTCATATTTCTCCAAGCTGTGAGTATTAAATAATTGATAGTTGGGAACAAATTCCTAAGCTGCAATTTAATCACTAGCATATCAAGCTGCCATTCATATTGGCCAAATTGCTGAAGCACAGCTTTTTATTTAGTCAGGACTTAATATATTATTTCCAGAACAATGGTGATCTTTTTCCCTCTCATGAGACCCTTATCCCAGACGCTTGCCTGGTTAATGGCTGATATGTGGTACACATGAGAAAAATCTGCCATGGGCTGACCTCTGGAAAGGAGAAAAGCATTTATATTTTGTTGGCTTTCCTGTTTAGGATTCTTTGCCTGACTTTGGCCTCTTCTTGACGAAAGCCCCTCTTTGTGTGCAGTGAGCTCTCTCCCACCCTTCTGAAGCTCAGAGTTGGTGCATCCCATAAGGGTGGAGTGCTCTGAGCTGTAACAATATGAGGCTGCTGGCACTCTGCAAGTCACTGGTTTTTTTTGGAGGAAGATGGTTATCGTAGTTTCCAATATAGCAAGAGTCCTCCACTGAGCAGCATAACCCTGGTTTCTGGGACTTCCACAATACTGTCAAAACTATTTTTTGTTGTTGCTGATACTGCAGAAAGACACAAGGAGTGTTCCTGAGGAAACAGCAACAGCACAGACATCAGTGGTAACACACACCTTGAAAGTTTCAGAGCTCAAAACAGACACTTCATCTGATACACTTCATTTATGCTTTGTCTGATTTCTTACAATGTCACAAAGGGTTTCTTGAGAGATTTCTATTACTTATTACATCAAAAATGTATAAAAACAGTCATCATATTATTCTACCTAGAATCCAAAATTTCTAAGAAACACGAATGTGGAAATAAGCTTTTAAAGTGATTTGCTTTTGGTTTTGTATATTTAACTTGTTTTGCTTCAAGTGCAAGAGCTTCAGCCTTTGGTTGAAAAAGGTATCTTAATTGTGGGTCTAACGAAAGTTAGCCATTCTTGTGTATCTTGCATATAAAGGGGAGTAATTTATATGTAGAAACTTGGAACAATCTATATTTGTATTGGATTAGAACAACCTACAGTTGCAACACTGGAGTAATCTAATTGCAATGGGCTGTGGAAATAAGGGAAACATATCCAGCAATATCTTGAGAACCTTGCCAGGGCACTTCAGGTATTTAGTATGTGTTGTGAATTAAGCAAAGTACACATGGGGCTCTTAATTTGCTTATAGGAAAGTGGGTGTTGCAAACAATTCACTCTTGAGGGCTGTAGGAGGAGCTTTTCATCTAAGAAAGAAGTGTATTGTATTCCTGCTGACACTGGGAAACACTGGGGAGGTATGAAATAAATCTTGTCAGGAATCCCTGTGCACTTACAGAGCTGCAAGAATAGTATGATGCCAGCAAGGATGTTAATCTGAAACACCACAACAAGGTAATAGTATGAGAATGAGCCTGAGATACACTGAATGAATTTAAATTTGATCTCCACAGAATATGACACCCCTGTGTTTTCATGTTAAACTCAGGTGTCTGTAGGATCAGCACAAAGTCTTTCCAAGCATATGCTTCATGTCTGTTAAATAGTCAGCAGTTGATATATCATAGGAATCCTTATTCAGATATGTATGTGCCAAGGTTACCTTAGTACACTTGAGCATTAATCTTTTACCTAATTCGAATTATATAGAGACACACAAGTATAAATATTCTTTCATATTGTGTTTCAACCTGTTAAAACCAAAGGAAAAAAAAAAAAGAAAAAGAGAGACCTGCATTCCTAATTTCCTAATTTTCCTATTACTATCTTGACACAGCCTAGGAACACATGGACTGAATTACCCTGGTCTGGGTTGCTGGAGGGCATAAATGGCTCTTAAAAGGAGAGGATTTACTGGGACCATGTTGTCTCTAGTTAGTCAGCAGTGTTGGCTGTAATCTGTAATCTCCTTGTGACTGGGAGAAATTTGAAAATCTCTGCACCCACTCTGAAAAAACAGGCTTGTGTCAGGGAACATGCTTATTTTGGTGCATTGAATGATGGCTGAACAATATTCCTAAACAGACTAAATGGAAGATTAAAAGGCTTTCTCTGGGGGAAGAAGAAGTCAGTTAAAGATAGAAGTAGTCAGACATAGAGTAGATCATAAACTGTTGCTTGCTAATTTTAGCCTTTCATGATAAGGCTGTACCAATCACATGTCTTTATGATTAACCAAAATTTTGGTTCCACATACCTTAAAGTTCTTGGGTCAGCAAAAGGTCTTTAGTTCCTGATTCACTAGAGGAAATAGATGGTTGCTCAAGGGAGTATACCCAAGCATAACAGAATACTTCTTTATGAGAATATAATTTCTTGAAAAAAAGTATAATCATATATGTATCTAAACCTCCTAGGGGTGGAAAGTTGGAAAGCCACTTTTCATGGCTGGCTGATGCTGAAGTCAGAAATACAGATGGCTTCTCTTGTCTTACTCAGAATATTTTCATACATACCCATACACTTTCCAGCAGTGGATGCAGCGCTTAGCTGTTGTCATTCATAGACTGCCTAGGTATCCTTTATCTGCTGCAGCAGAAGGACTTCACTTGGTGCCTGCCTTTTTCACATTCTTTGGAATATGACTGGTCACCATTATGAGGGTATTACAGCAGTGTGTGGTGAGGGGAAGGAATTATGAGACTAATGGGGAAAAGGGCCACTCTCTCATTCATCAAAACAATGTGGTTGGAGGTAGGTACGTCTACTGACCTCCATCTATGTAATATGATTGTGAAGGAGCAAAATTATTTTCTTTCTATTAAGAAGCCCAGCAGCCTTACAACTCATTCCAGCTCAGATCAACGCTTGATGTAAGGCAAGGAATTTTCTTTTCCCTGAAGCTCAAAACAAACAGCAGTTAGAGGGTATATTTGACTGAGTCCTCCAGTGTCCTGACATCCCATGCTAACTCCTTCCTGCCACACTAACGCCTGTGTTTTGGCACTAGGAGAGAAAGATGCTGTTGCACCAGCAGGTGCTGTTGCTGCTGGGAAAACAAACAACACCCCACTGTGGACTGCAGATGTTTGCCTCCCCCACCTCCCTTGAACATTCTACTTTAAAAATGTTGGAATTGTCTGTAGTTTTCTGCCAATACTTTGTCAGATGCTTCAGCATCCTTGGGATGGAAGTATACTGCTGACATGCAAAATGATGTGTTATTTATAAGTTTGCCTTTGTCCCATTAATCTAAAAATACTTAGATAAAGTTGACAGAAGTTTGCATGATTTGCCAGTATACTTGGCTGAAAAGAAAAGTATCTGCTGGAGAGAACTGAGAACAGAGCTTTGGGAAGGACTTTTCTGCTGTGTTCAGTTAGCTGAATCCCATAAAATATTTTATTCTAACACTGTTACAGAAATCCAGTAATTGAATTGAAAAAAATCCTTTGATTTTGTGGTTAGTTTGTGGCATTCTGCTTCTGCCCACGGTTAGCCAAACATATTATTGTGCTGTCTGGGAGCAGCATGGGAGGAAAATTCCTACCTACAACAGACAATTTCCCTTTCACAGTTACTTCAAGGAGGGCTATGCTGTGGGAGGTCACTGTCTCGCTTATGTATTACTCAGTACCTGTTCCACTGTGGAGCCTGGCTTTTGATGTCTGAGAGAAGTCCCAGGTAAGAATAGGAGGGTGTGGGAAATACTGCAAGGGAGAGGCACCTGGATCCCTCCTGAATGCATCATCCCTTACTGGCCCTTTGTATACTGCACAGCATCATCTGCCCATGTTTTGTTTAGGATTTCCTAGGTGTACGTAGAGAAGTTTACTTTGTGACTAAAGTGGTTTATTAAGTGACTGTAAATTTATTCAAAATACTTTATAGTTACTGAGTATGTGTTGCGCCATGGATCTCAACATGTGTTGTTGCCATTTGTCAGAATTATTGCCAGATGTCCAGAAAGCTCTGTTGGACAGCCAAATGCAAGAGAAGAGGAGAATGGAGGAGTGGGATTTGTTCATTCCTCGATTCCCAGAGTGCTGGGTGTCATGGGAGTTTGCAAAATACAAAGAGAAGGGAATGTCATGTCCTTTTGCACTGTTAAGGTTTTTACAGTACCCAAACCACTTTGCATCATCCCCTTATCAGGTTTGAAAAGATATTTCCTGGAAATCCTACTGAACTAATGTTTTTAACAGCACAGAGTTGATAGCAGTAGTATTTTAATTTAAGCAAAACTTGGGGCCTCAACCCAGTGGCCTTGCCACCGTCACAAGCACACGACTTTTATAAAATAATGGATGCCATATGTTGTTTCTTAGAAATGTCATGCAGTTTCAATAGGAGAATCATTTTCTAGTCCAAGAAAACTCATGGTGAGCAGAAAAGTCAACAAAAAGTTTCATAAGAAAACAGTAACAGTTCCTTACCACTAAGCTCTGCACTTATCTTGCATTTTATTGAAAAATAGTTGTAAAAGACATTATCTGTCTGTAACTTCCCGAGTCAAGATTCTAAATGCATAAAACCTCTACCTGTTTCTGCTTTTTATATGCCATTTCTGCAAAGTACACGGATTAACAAATTGTATGGGTCTTTACAATTGTTACTAGGTTTGCAAATGATTGGATTACAGCTTCAGCATTGATTTAAGCTGACAATTACTATTTTCAGTTTTTGGTTCAAAAGTATGACCTGGATGTAGAAAACAAAATGCTCTGGTTTTCGCATTGTTTTCCAGCTAAAAACGTTTTTTAAAAAGAAAAACATCAGTTGTATGGAGTCAGTAGATCATAGGATTATGGCTATTTTGAACCAATATTTTTGGCCATTCTTAACATTGATGTGATCAGTGCTATATGAACAATAGAGAACAGAACAGTCTTGGATATGAGAGTAAAATGCAGCATATTGAAAATTATCATGGTCCTTTCCCTAAAATCTATAAAACATTTCTAAGGTCTTTAGAATGAAAACCAGCTTGTAATGTCTTTTTTTTTTTTTTTGTCCACAAGCGTCTCCATGCTTTTCATTTTCAAACTGTGTCTCTTTTTTTGAACTCTATTCAAGCTGTCTTGCTTCTCCCTCCTACACCATATGCTCACCTTAAAATGCAGGGGTGTCTTTTGGTCTTTTACACATCTATGGGAGTTCTTTGTTTCAGATAACAAGGCTTGAAAATATTCCAAAGACAAAATAAAGTGCTTAGCTTTAGGTGGTTGAGGAACTTCTTGTTCAGATAGCGATGCCCCTGCTAATTTAGGAGATGTAGTAACAAATTTGTGAAAACTCTCTTCAGCTAAATGGATAGTGATTTTGTTTAGGATTTCTCAGAAATCAGGGAATAAGATGTAGGTAAATGCAATTATTCTTCAGGATCAGGAAGGCAGTGGAGATAAAGAAAGTGATACCAGCAGATAGTGTAGGACTTTTTTTCATAGCTTTTTTGTCTTTAGAGAAATTACTGCTAAGATCTAGTGAATGTGTTTCTGTGCTAATATTCATGATGCGAAGGGGAAAAAATCTTGATTTTTTTATGTGTATCTCTGGAGCTGAATACCGGAAACTGAAAATTACCTACAGATAAGAAGAAAGATTTTACAATTCATTTAGTAGAGTGTAACAGGCAATGCTTGCCTAGTTGCCTAATCACTGAACTTGTAGAGAAAAATGTCATATGTAAGAGAGTATAGAAGGAATTGTAGAGGAAAACAGCTCATTTTTTGAAGTAGAAATGGCAGCAAATGTTATATTAAGGCTTAATTTGGCTTGATTTTCACACATTAGTTTTCTCATTATGTATATATATAGGAACATATGGGAGAGTTACTGCTTGGGGCAGATGGGTCATGTTCCTCTGGGACACTGCATGCAGAGTGTACTCTTTCAGGTCATCTAAGACTGCAACAAACAACACTGATGTGTTTGAAAAGGTTTGTATCCCCTGGTGTATTTGCCTGAGTAATTCTGTTATGTATGAGGTTTTATCTTCATGCTGTCTGCAATTGGGCCATTCTTATTTTATAGTCTTGATAATAAATGGCATATGCATTTTTAATATAGGCCTAGTGTAGTGGAGGCCTATGTTGTTTTCAAACCAGCTGGAAGTTGCCTCTCTATAGATCTATTTCTGAACTGTGTTTTGGAGATTATAGTTCTGAACTAATTACTATTTTCATACTAAACACAAAGCAGGTATACTTACCGTTAGAAACTTAGTGTATTTTTTTTCCTTATGTGCCAGGAAAATTTATAAATAGATGGTAAGGAGTTATAATAGAAAGAAAGGGTAAATTATTTAGGTTTTTTCAAGTTATGCTTCTTAGAGAGGAGGAAAAAGTGGAAAAATATATAGCAACTTAGTTTACAAGACAGTTAGGAGAAATCAGGAGGTGCATGTGAGAATAAAGCAACATTAACTGCTGCCTTAGAAGTAGACAATAAGCCAGAGGTCTGTTGCACACAACAGACTCTAGAAGCAACTTCTAATTGCCTATACTAAAGTTGTCTATGACACAGAATTTCATTATTTTAATGTTTCAAAAATTGTCCCAGTATGCGAGATCTTGATTTCCTCTGAGTGGTTAGCACCTAACATTTCTGTCTGTATAAAAAGGTAGCATGTCTTCATTACACTGTCCTACATACCTGTTAAAGCATTTGTTTCATCTTAATTTAGACAAAAAATCTTGATGCCTGAATCACCATCAGGTGAAATGGCTTGGTTATGTCCCTTTCATGTGCTATCTGGTGAGGTCTTTGACAGGATCATAGCATTTGTTACAAATGGTAGGAAAGCCTGAGTTTAAGCCTCTCAAATCATATATTCAAACAAATATTTTCACTTCAAATGTGCTGAAAAACCATAAGCCCTTACATAAATTAGGGAGAACTTCTCAATGTTCTAGCTCCAAAGGAAAAAATTGACTATTCACATTTACATGGTTTGGGGAATCAGTCCTGAAAAGCCTGCTCTGAAATAGGTGGTACAAGACACAAGGGAGCATATTGTGTTACACTGGTGATTGGTCACTGGTTAATGGTTTGCTGCTGCTTCTGCCCTGCTAGTTTGCTTAGTAAGCCTTGTGACAAGTTTCTGACAGGACTTCTGTGAGTTGGACTTTGGAAAACATTCACGTGCCTTTGTGAGAGCACAGATGTGAGTGTTGCATTCCACAAGATTCCAACCATGTATACATTTTAGAGAGCATAGGTGACCAAACAAAATAATCCAGACTGTATAAAAATTCAGGCTGGAAGGGACCACAGGAAGTTTATCAATTTCTGTGATGCCATTAGAAAGTTATAGTTAGGAAAAAATGCTAAAAAGCTAAGGCCAAAATCGTAGCAGATAAATGGATTAACAGTTGCTTCACTGAAAAAAAGGTTTGTTTCTTAATTGATTTGAAAATAATTTTGGCTGGTGATCTCCAGTGTAATCTTACCACCAGCCAGCTTTGTTCAGGTTCATAAAGGGTCATAGAGTAATGAAGTAGTAAAGGATCCTAAGACATCTCCAGCTGAACCTCCTGCTGAGGCAAGGTTAGCTGTGAGATCACATGAGGTCTGAGATGAGACCACCAGGTCAGCTTAGTGATTTGCACAGACAGATCTGGAAAACCTCCAAGGACAGAGATTGGGCAACCTCTCTGGGGAATCTGCTCCATTGTCTACTGTCCTCATGAGCAAAATTATTTTTCTGGTATCTAGTCTGCTTCTTTCCTTTCAGCTTATGCTTGTTGCTACTTATCCTCTTGCTATGCACCACTGAAGAGCCTTGCTCCATCTTCTCAGCTGTCTCTCTGTAGGTAGTGGGGGCTGCTGTTAGACTCCTACATTTGGGCTGCAGAGAGGCTGAGGGACCCAGGCTGCCTCAGCCTGGGAAAAAACTGATCTAACTACAATGTTGTTTGCTAAATAAATCTGTGTTGGCAGTATCTGTGAATGCAACCTTCACTCACTCAGCTTTCAATCTGAGTGAGTTAAAATAAAATATTTCTGAATTGTGGAGTCAGTTTATCTCAGAAGGACTGGAACTTCACCATTTCACCATTTTCATTTTGGCTGCTACTGCTAGGCTAAACACATTTACTCATTTTGGCATCTGTGAAAACATTTTTTTCCCCATGTTTTGGGGGAAAAGTGCCCCCATATTGTTTCATCTCTACTAGTAATGTATTAGAGTCTAAATTTGGGGAAAAGAAGTATGAGAAATAATTTAAATCATGTACTTCTGTTGTTTGAGATTTGTAGGTGCAGCCACAGACTTCGAGCCTCCAATTCTACTTGTCAGAATAAGTATACAGAGACACTGAGTTCATGTACGTAAACACTACAGGAACAGGTTGAATTAATCTGAATGGAAAGTGACACTCACTTCTGGAAATACATCCTGCTTTGAACACCTCATCTGAAATGCCAGAATTGAAAAATTAACACTGTGAATTAGCCAAGTCTGAGTTTACTTCAGGAGTATAAGCAATTGTGAACGATTGGCTCTATACAACAGAAATCAGTGACTCTCTAGAGTAATGCAGCTGCTCTTTTCAGAAAAATCCTGTCTATTTGGGGAAACATATCCCATATGACTTCAATGCAGAAATGCACAGTTTCACTGCAAATGAGAGAGTTTACATCATTGAAGTAATTTCTTATACATGTTGTGTACAATATCTGTACTGTTTAATGACAGAGTACCTATGAATAGTGCATTTGAATGTCTATGTATCAACATGACTTATATCTTGAGGTTGGTATATTATGTTTATGTATATAATTTTTTGCACTTAAAAATTAATCAAGAGTCTTGACACAAATAATTTAATATTTAAGTCTTCAGGAAAAATCTTTGATGAATACCTGTTGCATGACTCCCACGATGGGTATGAAATTGATTGATGCACTTATATTTCACAAGTGACATTTTCATTACATTTATAATGAATTAACATTTAAAAAGGAATGCTGAAACTACACGTAATTAATTATATTTATTTTTTTCCAATAGTTGTAAAACTCTGTTTGCGGAAGTATTCTATATAATTTGTGAGGTGAAGGTATTTATCAGAGATCTGAACCCTAAAAAGCTATTATGTTTTACATTCTAACTTCTGTGTTCTTTCTATTGTTCCTGACTCTCCTGTGTGTTGTTTTGGTTTTTTTACCTAAAAGTCTTTCTTAAAACTTCCATTTCTAGAAGGATGTGAGTAGATGAGGTCATAGATCTTATGCTAAAAAAAAAAAAAAATAATATATTAAATGAGAAAAAAAAACCCCAAAAACCTGAACAGAAACCTCAAAATACTCAGGTGGTGTTCAAGTAGCTGCATTTTCTGGGAGGGTCACAGGCTGTCTTACAATATGGTGGTAATGGCAGCTGGGGGTACATTACAACGTCTTGTAAAAGACATCTTGCACGTCTGATTTCACAAATCAGTGCAACATGGTTATTCCTTGGGTTGCCCAGTGCTTTCCCTTGTGGTCTGTGCGTGTGTGTGATCATTTGCATATGTGTGTGTTTTTATGTACAGTGTATACTGGGGAGTAGAGGAGACGCACACTAGAGTAATGCGGTCTAGAGTTCCTGACTACCACTTTGACCTACTGTTAGTAGCATTTAGCAATGTAATAATGTAAATTAGAGTGTGCCTCTGCATGTGTGTCTGTCTGACCTATGAGCTACTGTGTGATTAAGTGTTTTTCTAGGGCAGTGAGACAGATATGGTTGCTGACATATTCCTTTGGTGCTTCTAAAAGGCCAGTGTTGGTGTCCCACTCTCTGTGTACTGGGTGTTGTGAAAACAGCTCCAAAGCACCTGATGCTTGCCCAGTCCATATCTAACAGTCTTGGTCACCCAGTCAAGCTTTGTGTGTCCCACTCCATGAAACAATCTGCCCTTTGCTATTGCTACACTGAACATCAAGAATGCTAAACCCACCCCCTTTTGTTAAAATCCTAGCCTTGTGGTTGTTAAAAAATGACCTGAAAGTACTACCAAAGCCCCAGCAGTTAAATTAAAAATGTTAGACAATTTCTCTTCTGCCAGTATTTTTAAGACATCTAATGTTTCTGCCTATCTCATATCTGCTGTTTACTGAGGAACGTTTAGGGGTATCCAACAATAATTATATTGAGGGTCCCCAGATTTGCAGAATCACTAGAACCACTGTCTTCAAACCTCTCTGTCAAGGTCCAGTTACATTACAATTTTGACAAAGCTTTATATGCTGCCAGTGGCTAGGTAGATATCATGGTTTGCTTAGTTGGCTTTGTTTGTTAGCTTGTTTTACTCCTTTACTGATAGTCACGTTCTATTTTCTCCTTAAGTTTTGGTTTTGTTATTTGTGTCCTCCAGAACACATGTGATGGTTGACAACACGTCAGTCTAATAGTATAATGCAGTCCTGATCAGTATGACTGAGTATTGAGCTATCTAGACCAGTATTAAATGAGGACTTTATGACTGCTTAGTCCCCTTCTAAGTTTCTGATTACCTAGCATTGGTGTAAGCCATGGAGGGGCTACCAAAATGCTAAGGGAAACAGAATATGGTAATTAGAATCATTTGATTGAGTAGAACTTATCCTAGGATTTCATAAGATTGGTGGGTTTTGGAGTATAGACATTAACCTATACAGCTGCACTGTCCTCATAATTCTACTCTTCCTCTCTCTATAGACTCTGGAAAGTGAATTTCTGGAGAGGAGCTTCCAAAAAAAGGGAATATCTACATTTGAGTTTGGCCTGAGTTGCCACTGTTTCCCAACAGCACTCCATCTATTTTGCTTCCTTTTCTCACTGAGATTGTTTTTCAGTCTATGGAGGAAGTCTACAATTGGCTTTGAGTGAAAATGCAATTTATTCCTATTTAAAATAGGTGATCATAAAATCACTCCATAAGCAGCTGCAGAAGTTTCCAATGTCATCACTCCTCCAGCTCCTCTTCTGTAGGCTTTCCTTCCAGACTAACATGTTAGAAAATCAGAACAATGCTTCTCATGCAAAGATTCAAGATTGGTCAGAAATGATTCAGATTTACTTGGCTGACTTTGCACTGAGATGAATGATCAAGAATGGTTCTGCTCCGAGGATGATAACTTCCTTCAGGAAGGTAAGATGTAGTATCGAGCACTGGAAAGATTGCCACTTCATACAGTCTTCCAGATATATCTTCAAGTCATGCCTGCTCCTGACTTTTCAAGTCCTTTCACATTGCCAAAATGTTGTCAAGGGAATTAAGGGTTGGTGTGGGGGCAGATACACACAGCTGTGCATAAGCTTTACCTATAGGATGACCCAGCTCAGGAGCAGGATCTCTGCAGAGTGTCCACAGGGAGCCCAGGTTACAAAGTTGGCAGCATTCCCTCTGTCTTGAGAGTTTTTGAGTTTCATTCTTGGCACAACACCTTGCATAACCACTGTCACCAGATGAAAACAACATAGACACAACCTTGTACAGTTCCTCAGTGCTGTGGGAATCAGAGATTTCTTGGTTGCTCAGTACTTATATGCAGAAAGATTGTAAGTGGATGTTTTGTTCCCATTCAGTTGTTTAACATAAACAACCTTCAAAATTCGTCTTAGGATTTTTGAAAAATGGATGAAATATTTTGATAAAAATTAATACTTATGTCATTCATTGTTTAAATACAAAACTATGTTTGCATTCTATAAATGGGAGAAGCTGAGAAGAGAGGAAGCTGTGAGTGGTGTTACTGCTCCCCAGGTGAAGCCATGTTGCTCCCTCCTGGAACTTTCCCTCTCTCTTGTACAGAAGTTACTGAAACTGGTGCAAATTTTAAAATTTCAGAAGTTTCAAAATTGGGACTAATTGTATTTCTGAGAATGTTAAATAGGAGTTGAAGAGCACACACCAAAAATTGAAAGGATTCTCATTGAGGATAGGAGGTAGAATGTAGGATGAAACTTCGAAACAAACTGTAGAAATCATCTCTCTCCAGGTAGGACTGGACAGATTTCTGGTACTTTGTAGGTGGAGAACTTTGACAATGTGTCACCACAACTACTCAGAGTGCCATGTGCTGTCATTTGGGAGGTGACAGGAGTTACACTATTAGCAGAGCCTCAAAGTGACTAGGGCATTGTGGTAATGGATATAGATCCCAGCTGCAGTCAAGATGAAATAGAAGATAAATGGGCTTCTGTCATGTTTATCCCATTTTCCAGGAAGCACACTCTACTCAAGTTTGATGTGCACTTTGATGAGAGAGAGGTTTTGTTTCTTCTTCACAATATGCTGGTATGTACCATATGTCTGTCTCAGACACCCAGGGAGAAGAAAAGATCCAATACAATACTTCCAGGCAGCCTGGACCTGGTGTCCCCTAGGGGGATTTACAGTCTACTAGCTTTGCTTTTTCTGAAGGGCTAATAACAGAGTCATGTCTTCTATAAAAATGATTTGTGGGCACATACAAATAGCCAAACACAATGTTAACATTTAAAAGATTGTAGAAAAAAAAAATTCTACTTCATAGGAGCAAAGCTGACTTGTGAATTTTAAACAGTAGGTTGAACAAATAATCAAAAATAGTCCCACCTTGATCCTTAGTAGAAGTTCATAAATAAAATGAATAAAAGATGCTTTTGGAACAAGGATGCTGCTTTGCCTTCACCTGTTTTACCTGGGCCATATTTAAATTTGGTTTTCTGAGTAATGTGCAATCTTTTCAAAAAGGAGTACAAGTCAACAAATTACGCTTTTTTTTTTCTCACTTCAAACTTTGTATAATTTAAAGATTAATAAAATCATCTATCCCAAGACTTTCACCTTCTAGGGAAGATGTGTAGTTTGAAAAGAAAACAAAACATTTCTATAAATATTCCAGAATTTCTATCTCTCTACTCTGAAGCACAAGCTGGATCCCCACAGGCTGATAAAGACAAAGTCACCCCTTGCCTGCTACATAAATGGAAAGTTCAGCTCATAAAGCTATTATGCATAATTTACATGGCTGTTCCACAAAGCCTGCTCGGGAATAAGATAGAGAAAAAAAATTAATTGCATGCTTTTAATATTCATTAAACCTTTTTTCCCTCTGAGCTTGTGTTGCAACTTCAACAGTACATTTCTGAAACTGCATAAAACCAAGAATATCAGCTAGATGAGGGTCACATATCATTGCAATAGGACAGTAAAGGAATATTTCCTTTAGGTCAGCTCAGCTCTTGGCTTTGGGCTTGTGGGTGTCAGAGAGGATGAGGCAGCTGCAACCAACTCACTGTCTGCATAAACCCTGGTGTATGGGAAAGGAGAGCATTCCCTTGCTGCTGCTTTTAAGGAAAGATGCATCATCACTTGTTCTTAGGGGTGAAGGAGCTCCTATCTTTCCAGAAGGGACAATTTCAAGACTTTGATAATACAGATGTCTTGTGAAAAATATGTTCAGGTCTTCAGGTGTTTTCATCCAATGACCCAAAATGAAAATATCGCTCCTTCTTGATTTCCCTTTACAGAAGATGTGGATTTGTTTAGAATAATGAAATAGCCCACCAAGACATGGGACATACACTGAGCTAAGGTAGTTTGTAAACAAACAGTTACAGGAGAGCTTATTTTTCATCCCTACTCTCTGAGTAAACAGGAAATATGTACCTCATAACCTCTACATTCATTGTGCAAGAAGAAATTCTACAAATCATTACATCTGCCTTTTGCAGTTTTATTCATATGATTGGTTTCTTTGCTTTCAGTTCCCAAAATTAACAATATACTCTTTTGAGAAAGAGAGATCAGAAATTGGTAAAAGTGTTCTATAAATTTTTAACAAGATACAAAAGGAGTATTGCTGCAAGACTATGATTGCTTCCCAAACGTTAGATTGCTGCAAGAGCAGTCTTGTTCTTCAGGTTCAACTTCTGGGTCTGCTAAAAACTTCCTGGATAAACTTATGCAAGCCACCTAATCTTCTGTGCCTTAGTTCCCTTTCTAAAATATGAAGATAACAGTGTTTTCCTCCTCTCGGACATTATCTGTTTGAAAGCTTCTTGAAGCAATGGGCATCTCCATAATTAGTTCATGATAAATATAGATGCAGTGAGAATAACAGGAACAAAAGGTGTGTTAGATTTAGAACTACAAAGACATCAACATTTTTGCTTTGTGAACACATCAAAATATATTCTTTCCTGAATCAGGACATAAAGTTTAAAGATGGAATAATTTATAGATAAGCTGCTATAGATAAACCATTTCAGCATTATGAAGCATATGGAACTATATTATTTCAAGGATTTAAAAGTTGGAAAGTCCCCCCTTGCAAGGCCAGACTGCGCATCCCATAACACTCTGGGAGTCATGGCACTATCTATCTTACTCTCTCTGGAAAGAAACAATTTTGCATGACAGAATTTCCCCTCCACTGACAGATCCTGCCCCATATGACAGAGCAAATGGAACTTGAATTACAAGTGTCACTGCACAGTGTAAGTACCAGAGGGTACCATGATGAGAAACTGATAAAAGAGAAATCTGGCAGCTTCCCCAGTGAACACCATTCTGCCCTAAGCACTAACTGAGTAAGAGAAGCGGTCATAAAAGTTTGCAACTGTGTAGTTAATAAAGACTATAACACAGCGCTTATACTCCAGACTTCCAGATTAAGGTTATGCATAATCAACCCATGGCATTTCCTGACTTTTGAGAAAAAGTATTTACTACCTTAACATTTTCCAAGGACTCTATTTTTTTATGTCAGTTCATTCTGCCTTTCAGAAAGAAAAAACATTACAAGGTTTTATTTTTTAACCCTTTCCTAGAAAGAGCTAATTTATTTCTACAAAGTTATTAAAGGATTCCTCCTTCAAGGGCTGTGTTCTTTAAATATTTCTTTAACCTCTTAGCAAATTAAAAAAAGTATATAATCACTTTCATACTAATACCTAAAATTATTTACAAGTCCTTAATTAATTCACAATTCATCATCTGCTTAAAATGGATCCATCATCTGCTTAAAATGGTGAGAATCTTTTCCTTGATCCCCCTGAGATCATATAGGAATTATTTATGCATAGTGCTATTATGCCATGTGATGTTTATGTTTATAATTTTTTTCAGTAATTGTGTTGTCTTTAAGGTAAAACGAGATGAAAAAAATGTGAAATCAGTCTGCTTTGTCCTGACTTGAAGAGATGAGGTTTATAAAGTAAGAAATATTATAGGATTTGTGAAACAATTATGAGTATTCACAACATTATACAGAATATATATCTTCAGGTTACTATGTGGCTTGTGATAGACATCCCTGTGCATTAGAACGGGAGTTAGTCTTTAGACTTTTGCATGAAACCTTCCCCTTTAGTGGAAACCTGATCTGAATGGAGGCTTAATTTGCTTCGAAAAACAAAAATTGTTAATAAACACACTTGTCAATGGTGGTATTCTGCATTTCTGATAAGTTAATTTGAAAAGTTATAGAGATTTCAGAGAGATCTCTATTTTATTTTCTTATTGACCAATGTACTATCTAATAAAATTGCAAATGAAACAAATACGAGGAGATTCAAATGGCATCCTTAGTGTCAGTCATACACAGCTGTCCTGTAATTCTTCAGATGGCCCTGAACTTCTCAGGCTTAATTTGCTGAAAAACAAGTTGGCCATACATTTGTCTGAGCCAAACCTTTCTAAACAGAAAGTGAGGGTTTAGTGATTAGTTTCTTAGAAGTTGCCAGCAGCAATGCATCTAATGAATTCCACACTCCAGCAAATGTGCACACTTTCCTGCTGGCATATAGGTAGGAGATCCTTTTTCCCTTTATCTCTACTAGATAATCTTGGCTGCTAATAGAAGTGACCTTCACCTCCAATTGAGAACAGATGCAAAGGACTGAGAAGTATGCATGACTGGTTGATGCTTATTAAAAGTGTACCAAACTTTCAGAGGCCTACTTGGCCTTGATATGCTTCAGTTAAGTACTGAAAGCTCAGTACCTTCCATTCAAAACAATAAGGAATTTCACACTGAGTTTAAAACAGAATTTGTTTGCTTGGTTGTTTTTTAGCTGAATATAAAAGATTAGAAAGTTCAGAAAGGGGTTCAGTTCTAAAAGTATTGCAAAAACACAAGGAACTATATTTATCTAAATCAATGTCCCCCAAAAAAAACCCTAAAAAACCCCGTAGAAGTCTTTTATGGTAAGCACTCTTATTTCTTGTTTCAGTCATGTTGGAGATAAAGGATTGCAAGCATTCTGTTAGCTATTTCTGGTCATTACAAGAGTCTGAAAAAATGGTAATGATGAGAAAGAACCTTTTTGAGCAGTTTCAAAATAAACTGTGCAGATGTCTTGATGTTTAAACAGCACTGTTCCAGCAACTGTTCTCAGAAACAGTGTCTCTCAGTCACACTTTCCCTGTCAGCTTCTTCCTTGATCCCAGAGGGCTATAACTTAATGTTGTCCTATATCAGACTACATGCTTTTCCTTTTTTTTTTTCCTCTTTCACAATCTATCACCTTATTGTAGAAGATGCAAGTCTGAGTATATAAGCCACACATACTTGTCCCATTCTTCTAAGCAGAAAATACTGACAATTGTTTTCTTGTTCACAACAGCTGGGAAAAAAAACCCAAAACCAGCAACTAAGCTAATGGTGTACTTCAACTTTCCTCTGGACTGCAGATATAGTTTACTTGGACCATCTTATAATCCCAGATGTGAATCACAGAATCACAGAATGTTAGGAGTTGGAAGGGACCTTGAAAGATCATCTAGTCCAACCCCCCTGCCAGAACAGGATCACCTAGATTAAGTCACACAGGAACGTGTCCAGGCGGGTCTTGAATGCCTCCAGAGAAGGAGACTCCACAA
>WUAM01000269.1:8704702-8770235 GCA_024336885.1 Actenoides hombroni | reverse complement strand
GCTGGATGGCAGCACAGCCTTCTGGAGTGTCAGCCACTCCTCCCAGCTTTGTATCATCAGCAAACTTGCTGAGGGTACACTCTATCCCCTTGTTACAGTATTGGACCCAGCACTGACCCTTGGGGGACACCACTAGCCACAGGCCTCCAGTTAGACTCTGCTCCACTGACCACAGCTCTCTGGGCTCTGTCCTTCAGCCAGTTCCCAACCCAACTCATTGCACAATCACCCAATCCACACTTCCTAAGCTTGGCTGTGAGAGTACCATGAGAGACAGTATGTGTGACATTATCTGGGCTCTGGAAGGAAACTTTGTTTCTTCCAACTCATTATTTTGGAAAACATCTATGGCAAACTCCTGCAATTTCAGCTGTGAAGGTAGTTTCCCTTTCTATCAGAGCAGATCACAAGAGTCACAGAACCATAGAACAACTCAGGTTGGAAGGGTCCTTGAAAGATCATCAGATACAATCTTTCATGGGAAAGGGAGCCTATGTGAGGTCATTTAGCAATCTGTCCTCATACATCTCAAGAACCTTCAGAGATGGGGACTTTACTACATGGAGATGTTGCTCCAGTGAATGCTTGTTCTTACAATCTGTAAAAAATGTATTTCTTATGTCAAGATTAAACTTTTCCCAGTGAAATTTGTAGCCATTACCCCTTCTCCATGTGACTTCTTGTGAAGAGAGAGCCTCTGTGCTCTTTTTAGCTGCTCTCTAAGTACTGGAATACTGTGATGAGTTATGTCCTGAGCCTTCACTTCAGGGAGAAAAAAACTGATTCCTTCAGTCTTTCTCATAGGGCAGGTTCTCCAATCTTTTGGTTGTCAGGTCTTAGTCAAATAAATAAATTAGCCAGTCCTAGAATGTTTGCCATCCTTGTTGCATAATACTAAATTATAGTGACCCCAATTTAGAAGTTAATTGAAAAAATATATTTAGGATCCAGAAAAGAGCTATAAATTTAGTTGCTTTAAAAGTAATATATATGTGTTAAAAAGGATCCCTAAATTTACCTCCCTATATTTTAGTTAGCTCTAAATTGTCAACATGCGGACCATGACCAGGTCAAAGCAGAAAACTCAATGCATACAGCAAACATTTCACGAAGTACTGTAATGATTGTTAAAAAAAAAAAAAATGCCTAACAAATGTTTGTTTTATGAAGTTAGGTGGACACATCAAGGGCTGCCACTTCACCTCTGCAGATCATCCCACTCTTGTTTTGACATGGCGATGCTACTGACCAAGTAAAGCAAGGAAGAGAGTGGCTAGGAGAAGGAGTTATCTGAAATTCCTGTTGGGCAACTTTACAAATACCCTGTAACTGAATTTCTGCTGGAGTGCTTAAATCATGTCGTTTTGGAACAGTTTTCTATTGAAAACAAAAGCATCACTGCAGCCAGTGTAATCCCATTAGCCCAAGAAGTTTCTGGGGCTGGAGCTGTCAGAAACACATTTCAAGTGTGTTTCAGCTTGGAAACAGCTGGAACACACGAACAAATACTTCTGAACATGGAAACACCCTCTGATTTCAATTTAAGATGATGTACCAGTCTGTTAAAAGACTTATTCAGAGGCACCCTGAGCTTGTTGGTTTGAAAACTGAAGCACTAAAATTGGATGAGCCATCCACATCAGAGTTTAGTGAATACTGTACCCAAGACAAAATATCAAGAGATAAGTACATATGGCAGCTCTCAAGAACATGTCAGACAGGCAGATGCTGTGTGAAAGGAAGATATATTCTTTGATTTGGCAGCTGGGGATTGTGGTTGTTCATCAGATGAAGAAGCAGGAGGAAGAAGTATAAGAAACATTATGTGATGTTACCTTTTATACACCCTTTTTGCAAAAGCTGCAGAGAAACACTCCCATGCACACACATTTAATAGTATCCAATGATAGGGAACTAAATATGAATATAAGAGACATAAATATGTAGCCTAATTTTTCGAAGTCACCCACGAGCTCAGTTGGATGTCTGTATTTATTTACCCCCCCAGTCCATCTGCTTCTGGGTAGTCAGCACCACCCTGCGCAAAAAGGCCTAGCGATATGTGTGTTTTGCGGGGTTGTCTGTTGGCAAAATATTAATTTAGGAAATGCCACAATTACTGGATGTAGTAATAAGCATGGGAAATGAAAATGAAATGAACCATAGATGATCAATCCAGTCATGAACTGGACGGTAGTCATTGGACTTAATAACAGCACAGGGAGCGGGTAAGGAGGTGATAACACCTGTGAATGTAAATGGGAATGTAAAAGGAAGAATGCTTTTAAGCTATGCTGAATTAATTCATAGAACTCACTGATGCAAAATATTATCTGTGTCAAAATTATAAGATAATCAGTAGCAACACTCCATGGCAAAGGCTGAACAGTAGATGAGGTCTGTGGAAACTCTTTTAACATTGCAGTTCTGTGCTTTGTGTGTATTATGGAACATTTTGTGCCTTGCTCTCAACAACCGGTGTATCTCACCTGAGGACATTAGGTTACATGACCCTCATGATATTTTTATGCCTTTCATTTCAGATAGAAATCTCTACTCTGTGGGGCTTATATTTCTGTTTAATATTTTGTTTATATTTGTTTATCCTCTACCTGCAACCCAGACACAAAACCACGCTCACTCCTGCGGAGAAGAAACGAATCTAAAGGTGTTTGCTAGCTTTGCTTGATGGCTTTTGCTAGCTTTTTTCAGGCATACAAGAAAGCAGAAATCTCCTTTGCAAATCTTCCACTGACGCAGAATCTTTGTGGTGTGTGAACCCGTTACAAAAAATACAGCACTGTCTGTCTGCAGGGTATGCCATAGCCAGTGCAGGCACTGGCTACACACTGGGTCCACAGGTGTCTTCCCTTTCACGTCAGCTCATTTTTGGCCTTCGTGATTTCATGATTACCAGCAAAAATTTAAGCACTTAGGTTAAACTTCTTCTGATGCCAGTTAAGGAAGAATAATATATGCTTATTTACCTGGTTATTAGTCATGTTGTGAATGTAAAATGTTTCATGCTTACCTAAAAATATCATGCACTGATGCTAAACGGGGTGCTAACTTTTTAGATGTTGCCTATGAAAGCTGGTCTTGTTAAAAATATTCTTTCTGTACATAAGTTTATTTTCAAGAATAGCTTGAGGCTTTCAAACAGAAGTTCTTCAGGACTAACATGGATTCTAGTTCACAGATAACCAGGTAGCTTTAAAGCAGTTGCAGACTCATGCCTTCATCAGGTGGAAGGCAGTGATGTCTCAGCTAATAAACATGTTTCTATTCTTCACATAATTAGAACAAACAGAGGCTGCACAGACCACTGGCTTCACCAACTTGTTTCCTCTATCATGGAGCAGATTTCAACTCATATGAGTAAGATTTGTGAAAAATCAAGAATCTCTGCATACTCCCAGGGATATTTGCTTGTGTAAATGGACCTTATCCAATTAAAATTAATGGCATGAGCTATTAGCATCCCGTCACTAGTATTGAATAATTCTCAATGTAGTAAAATGAAGTGAAATGTTATCCAACAAAATTACAATCCCCACAAAATAAGTTCATATGGCCAAAGAGTATTTTTGTAGATCACGCTTTTCTTTTTGTTTGAAGAATGCTTTAAAGGATGTGTGATAGTGTGCTCTTTTTAAACATGTCTATGTTAAAGTTCATTATTGTATTACAGAAAAAAAAAACCCATGCCCTGTGTGTGGTTTATTTTGGGTCAGTGTGTTTAATGGCAGTTTCAGCGCAGCTCCTGTCTCCCTCATTTCTGTTCCTCTTGCTAATCTCTGCAGAAATGACATGTACTTGGGGTACGCGGCTATAAAATGAGAACATGGCTATAAAACGAGATGAGCGCTTTAGTTCGTGCACATTACAAAGATATTTTACTCCCATAGCTTTTCTTGCAGGTATTCTGTAGCTGAAACAGTTTTTGGCTGAAAGAAGCGATGGGGCCTGATGTATATAAAGTCCGAGCTGGATTAGCAACCCTTAGGTTCTGTGTTGCAAGTGCATCCTTGCTAAGCTAGGATCTCACAATAAATCTTAACTTTCTCTGAAAAAGCCAGAGGTGACAAACACATCTGCCTCAAGAAAGAAAGCTTATTGCACTGGAGTTTTAGGAGATACACTTGCTAATTAGCAGTAGGTCTGTCATTACTATTGTGTTATGGCCAGCCTTTGACCGAACTAATGCTCTAAGAGGGTAAGAAGAGCTTATATTTTAAAGACTACAGATAGTATTACACTTCCTGATCCTCTGAAGCTAGAGGACAGAACTTTTAACCAATGAAATACAATTTACTATATCCTTGTGACACTGCTGATGAATGACACTTTGTGGACATAATATGCCTGTCAAGATCAAGAAGAAAGCAGTTGTGTTTCTCCAGTCCTTCTTTCCCTTGTTTAATCTTATTGCTTCTAGTTATGATTCTTCCCAAGCAAGGATTTCTTCCTCTTTGGCCATGGTGATCTTCAGATAACTATGAATGTGGATCACATTGTGCTTCATCATGTCTAGAAAAGAAGTATGTATTTAGAATTTAATTCTTGAATTTGATACATGAAGACCATGATGCCCATCTTCTACAGAAACCAATAGCATTTCTGTGACACAAAGCCAGCATAATGGATCAAAGACAAGATCTTTGACTTTTGTCCTGTCTCCTTAGGAAAAAACATTCAAAAAGATTAAGGATGGCTCTGTCCAGACAAGGAATTCTTAGAAAGAAGAGAAATTAGTGTCCCAAACCACAAAGAACGTTTACTGTAAAGCCATGAAGAACATTCGGTTTTTGGGGAATGAACAAATGCCTGTTACTAAGTTTATTTCAGTGTAAGAGATGCTTATTTAGTTGGCCATGATGATGAAGATCAAAAGCAAAGTATTCCTTAAAAGTGTTTATTGTTTCCTATCAACCCCTCTGATCCTTTGTATCCAAGTTATTCAAGTTCCAGTTTTAGATATTTAAAGCCAGACTCTGATCTTAGTCACATTCCTGTAAATAGGATGTAACTAGACTGTCCTTCCCCTGTAACATCTGTGTTACTGAAATCTGGCTTCTTCACAACGATTGCATTCAGGAAAGTGCCAAATACAAGTGTGATTTCATCAACTAGGAATTTGTCTTTGCTGACAGCTTTGGTCCTCACACAGTGGGACAAGAGTTGGGCATTGTGTAAACAGGGACACTGTTCAGTAACAGTCATGACTTCTTTTTGGGACACCTCCCCAGGCAGCCTCATACATCCCTTCAGCAACCTGTGACAGCAAACAGGAGCCTCCTTCAGATATGGCCTGTGATGTGATTAAATGTCTGATCATTTCTTTTGATCTCGCCACTAGTGGACTTAATCATAGACATCCTACCTTCGAGAGCCAAAGAGTTAGCACTGATGGGTCTCTAATAGAGCAGTTTAGATTTCTGGTTCAAATTTACTGGCTTATAATGAATGTATTTCCTTTATTTCTTGAGGATTTAGAGGTTTTATTTTTTTTCTTTATTCACTGTTATCAAATTTCTCTTAGCCAAGTGATATTTTATGCTATTTAAATGATGCACTTCAATTTAACAGACTTAAGTATCATTATTATCTTTGCATGCCAACAACTGATACAAAGTGCTTCTTAGATTTTGTCCCGTTTTTCTGTATTAGCTAGGTTTCTTCTGTATGACCTTGATAGAAAGGAGCCTTCACCCTGCCAAGAGAATAAAACAGTTTAAACAGTTTATAGCAATTAGCAATTGCCATGAAATACTACAGCAGTGCAGAAAGGTTAGCCAAGCTCTATGCCTTGAAAAGATGTGCTTTTTTTTATGGTGGGGTTTGGGAGGATAAGTATTATAATTAACTTTGTAATGTTATTTCTTTTGTGGTATCTGTTATATACGTTTAATGAAAATTACTCTTGAATTTTAAGCATTATCAAATAACACCACTATCTTAGCTGTCACTAGGCATTACAGGACAACTTGCAGTACTGTACCTCAGGACTGTCTACACAAAACAAATCAAAAATAATTAAGTGTTAAGGCTGCTGGCAGTGTTTGTGATACCTAAACTAGGTACTGCTCTCTTCGCTGCTTGGAGAGCCCTACATGGCACTCGTTGCTAGGGTGATCTCTAGCACCATTTCATAGAAACCCAGACAGGCAGGCCTCCTTCAATAGCAATCATCACCTGGGAGCTTTAAATGAGAGAACCTGGTATGAGCTGGCTTGTGGGTTGGGCTGCGAGTGGGATGTTAGCTGGGCTATAGATACTCAGAGATGTAAGGACTGAGGCAATTCTGGGCTACTGTGGAAGGGAAAGGTTTGGCATTTGGGGAAGGTTTATATCAAAGGCACATATCAGAGGTCTACACGTGAATTTAGATGCCTAAACACAGCACAAGTCCTTTTGTTAATGCAACCATGGACTTCTACATCCTGAGCTGCATAATCAAATGCTGTCAAGAGAAGAATTATGGAGTCATAACCTCTTTCTTTCTAATCCAGGACATGATGTCCTATCTATGCTCTGGGACTACACCTTTCGGTACCCAAGTTTACTCTCCTCTATTAGATTGATCCCTCTAAAATTATATTGGCAAAAAACTTGCTACAGCACAGAGAGGGACCCCACCCTGTGTTTTTGGAAAAATAAAAAAAGAGCTATCTTTTAGCAAAGAGATAATGACATTTCTATCCTGGTTTTCACTGGCTCAGGATAGTTCTCTATCATCTAATTGAATGTTTGGGGGGAAAGTAGTATGACTTGGGAGAGACAGTATGTAAGTGATGTGCTGCTGTAGCAAAGCCAGGTTTAGAGGTGTAACAGCAAGCTCCCAGGTGATATGAATATTAACATCTCTCAAATAGGGAATACATTTAGATTGTTTGTGCTAGTAGGTATATTTCAATAGGGTTTTATGTTATTGTCTCTTAGTAATGACTGTCACAGTCCCAGTGAATTCATAGAAAACTTCCTTTCATAGTGTCACTCTAGGCTAAAATAAAATCATTTTCCCAAACAGAGGTTTTTTTACAGCAGAATAGGTACAATGAGCTATTCAACTGGCTTCTATTGACTCTGTAGATTCAAGTCTCAATGTTCCTCTTTTATGATCTCCTCCTTTTCATTTTAATATTGTTCTGCTTTTCCTTTTTCTGTACTGGTATATCCTATTTTGTTCCACTGAAATAATTTTGTAAGAAATCCTTCATCAGGATAATTCTGTCTATTCAGTCACAGGCACAGTTTTGTTCTGTGAGCTTTGGCTATCTTATATACACACTCCTACACTTCCAGTGATTACTTCCAGTGCCAGCTGGGATACCTATCGGTGAATTCAGAGCTGATTAACTGAACAAGACAGTTGTTGCTCCAATTAATCTACTCCATGTTTCTCTTTTTTTCATTACAAGAAGTGGATGGACAGACTTTCTTTAGCCAAATTGCTCCATCCTTCCCACAAGATTAAAAAAAAGAAGTAATTTTGGTGAACAAAGAGTGATCATTACTGGACATCTGCGGCTAATAACTGGAACACAACAGAAATTTGAAGACTGGATGCTTAACAATTCATTGTAGGTTTTATTAGCATATACAAAGACCCTTCTCAGCAGACTGTGAAAAAACATTTCCTTTAGCTGATTGTGGTGGAAATTGCTAGTTTTCTACATGACAAACAAGTATGTTAAAAAATTAATGTAACTATGAAGGTGCTTTACTTAAATGCCAGTTTTCAAAATCAATGTACTGTTGCTTCACAGAGGGGTTTAAATCATGTAACACGTAAGGTAGAAAGGAATATGACTGACCTCTGTGGGAATGCACAGAAAGAAATGTTTCCATAATTTTCCTGCCTTGTACCCTCTCTATTGGAAGAAGTAAACATTGCAGTCCTTGTCTTCTAACACAGTGCTGACAGACACAAGGTCTGGAGAAACTTGGGCATTAGCACAAGAGTTTAACATACCCAGAGGTTCACTCCATCCTTTTTCTGTGTATTTCTACCCTCACAGCTAAGTCATCAGAAGGGAATGCATGTCCAAACCAGAACTGTCCTGGGAAGGAGAGAACAAGCATGCTTAGAACCTTGCTGTAGATCCAGGGTCCTATTCAAGTGGCCTGTCCAGACCATACATAAGCAGCACCAGCTGCAGTGAAGCTCAGTTCAGCCTCACAAGCTCTTCCTGAGCCTGGCTTGTTATGAATGTTTGTGCCTAGGGGTGCAGAGTGGCAACCAGCTGTGTGTCTGGAAAAAAACCAAAACACAAGTCTCAGCATTTTATGGTGGTGTTACACCGCTGGAACCCATTGAGTCCCTTCTTTACCTTAATAAGTTGTTAACATTTCAGTTAAGCAGTAATAAAGGTACTGTAAGGTTTCATGATGATGGTACTGATAAAATAGATGCTGATGTCACAGGAAGCTCTCAGCCCTTGTTGGATTTATATTGCTTTCCCTTCAGTGGAAAAGACATTGATCATAAGCAATATGAAATAAAATCTTTGTTTGTTAAAAAAGTATGCTAGTGTTTAGTGGTAATTCATACAGCTGGCCTGAAACAGAGAACTACTGATTCCAGGTAAATGCCGAGGTTACATAATCATTTTTTGTTCTAATTACAAGTACAATTTAAAAAAAACCAACCCTATAAATAATACACTAAACCACTTAAGAGTTACATAGCTTATTTTGTTGTTGGCTCAAGGCTGCTCTGTTCTGGAACATTTTTGCACCTCAAGACAGGAATCAGGGTGCCTCAGGTCTCCAGCTCCAGAAAAGCTTGCTCTGAGGGTTTGTTGCAAGGACAGAGACCCTGTATATCCCGTGTTCCCTTCAAGCTTGCTCCCAGAACAATTCACCTGCCTGTGGTGTCATGGGATTTTACCAAAACTGGTATGCCTCCATATACTATTTCACGTTTTTATTTGAAATTGTTCCACTGGAAAATTTTGTAACACCTCTATTTATTGATGAATACACTCTACTTATTTATTAATACACTGCTGTTTCATATCTACACGGAAGAATTCAAATCAGGGGATCTGAAAGTACTTGTATTTGCATGTTAGAAATATCTAACTCCACCAAAACCCCTTCACTTGATACTTAGATATGAATATCTTACACCTTGTTATTAAGAAGTCAGAGCCTTGTACTACATAGCTGATCCTCCACTAGACTTCTCATTTGAAAATAGTTCATGTATGAGGTCAATATCACAAGCCCTCTAATTTTAGTGATGTCAAGGTTTAGGGTGAGGGCCATCAACTAGACCTGTAACAGACCCGTGTCCCTTACCAAAGGGGAAGAGAAAGGGAGTAAGGGAGAGAGACATTGATTAGTGTCCTGGTTTGAGTTACAACAGAACTAGTTCTAGAACAGAGGACTGTTCTGTTCTAATTCAAGCCAGGACAAGTGGCATCTACTTACATACAGGACCTAGACTGGTAGATTGGACCAACAGAACAACAACAAGGCTGCACTGTATTATTAATTTTGTCATTTTTAGTAACTTTAAAATAGAGGATTGTGATTGTCAAGCAGATGGAAAAAGCCAATTTCTTCCATCTTTTCTACAAAGAGTAGGTAGGGAGTTCCAATATATCTTTCAGAAGCTAAAATTCAAGTCTTCTGTTCATCTGGTTTGAAGCAGTGAAGTAATATTAGTCTTTTTATATCTTATCTGAGAGCCTAAGCTATTGCTGAACAGCTTTGGGAAAAGCAGAGGAGCACCAGTTGAATTGTTCTCTGAGAGCACGTCTGGCTGTTAAGGTTATTCAGTGTTAGAGAAGAGAATGGAAAATTACTTCACAGACAGATGTTTAAGGTAAACATGGCCTTCTGCCTCAGCTCATGTTAACTTGGAATTCGTGCTTTGGGCTGGTGTAGCAACTCTCTTTTTTTTTTTTCAGATATAAGGACCTGAAGTAAATATTGGATGAGGGAGGGAAACATTACAACCAAGGATAAGGAAATGGCTGAGATACTTAATGCCACCTTTGCCTCTGTCTTATTAGTCACACCAGCTACCCCCAGTGTATTCAGCCTCCTGAGCTGGAAGATAAGGACAGAAAGCAGAACAACCACCTCCCCGTAATACATGAGCAAGCAGTTAATGACCTGCTGTGGCAGCTGGACACTCACAAGTCCATGAGGCCAGATGGGATCCAGCCCAGAGTACTGAGGGAGGTGGCAGAAGAGCATACCAAGCCTCTTTCCATCATTTATCAACAGTCTTGGCTAACAGGGGAGGTCCCAGATGACTGGAGGCTTGCCGATGTGACGTCCATCTACAAGAAAGTCTGGAAGGAGGATCCGGGGAACTACAGGCCTGTCAGCCTGACCTAGGTACCCAGAAAAATCATGGAGAGGTTCATCTTGAGTGAGCTCACATGACAAGTGCAGGACAGCTAGGGGATCAGGCCCAGCCAGCATGGCTTCAGGAAAGGCAGGTCCTGCTTGAACAACCTGATATCCTTCTATGACCAGGTGACCTGCCTACTGGACAAAGGAAAGGCTGTGGACCAGTAGCTGTCTATCTGATCTTTAGTAAAGCCTTTGACACTGTGTCCCACAGCATTCTCCTAGAGAAGAATGGCTTAGGCAGGTGTAGTCTTTACTGGGTTAAAAACTGGCTGGCCAGCTGAGAGAGTTGTAGTGAATAGAGTTAAAGCCAGTTGGCAGCCAGTCACCAGTGGTGTCCCCCAGGGCTCAGTTTTGGGGCTAATCTTGTTAAATAACTTTATCAAGAATCTAGATGAGGGGATTGAGTGGTTCCTCAGCAAGTTTGCAGATGACACCAAATTGGGTGGGAGTGTTGATCTGCTTGAGGGTAGGAAGGCTTTGCAGAAGGATCTGGACAGACTGGATTGATGGGATGAGGTCAATGGGATGAGGTTTAACAAGGCCAAGTGCCGAGTCCTGCACTTCAGTCACAACAACCCCAGTCAGCGCTACAGGCTTGGAGAGGAGTGACTGGAGAGCTGCTTGACAAAAAAGGACCTGGGGGTGTTGGTCAACACCCAGCTGAATATGAGCCAGCAGTGTGCCCAGGTGGCCAAGAAGGCCAATGGCATCCAGGCCTGTATCAGGAATAGTGCGTCCAGCAGAAGTAGGGAAGTGAACGTGACCCTGTACTCGCCACTGATGAGGCTGCAGCTTGAGTACTGCATTCAGTTTTGGGCGCCACAGTATAAAAAAGACATAGGGGTGCTGGAGTGAGTTCGGAGAAGGTCAACCAATCTGGTGAGGAATCCGGAGAACATGTCTTACGAGGAGTATCTGAGGGAACTGGGATTGTTTACTTTGGAGAAGGCTTAAGGGAAGACCTTATCATTCTTTACAACTACCGGAAAGGAGGTTGTAGTGAGGTGGGTGCAGACTCTCGTCTCAAGTAAATAATGTCAGGTCTAGAGGAAATGGGCTTCAGCTGTGCCAGGGGAGGTTTAGATTGATATTAGGAAAAAATTATTCACTGAAAGAGTGGTGAAGCATTGGAACAGGCTGCCCAGGGAGGTGGTGGAGTCACCATCCCTGGAGGTATGAAAACAATGTCTAGATGAGGCACTTCAGGACATGCTTTAATGGGATGATGAGGTGTTGACAGTTGGACATGGTTAACTTAGAGGTCTTTCCCAACTGTGACAATTCTGTTATTCTGTAATACACTGCCTGTTTTATTATATTAATAAGATAGTCTCCAATACTCTATTCAGTTACCTTCAAGTGTAAAAGTGCACACAGAGGATACATTCTGCATCATTCATGCACTGTGTTGGCTGCTAATCTCCCAACTCAGGCACATCCTCATTTCATGATGCCTTCTCTGTCTTCATCACAAAAATACTTCACACCAGAAGTTAAGTTTGTGATTGAGCATGGTGCCTCTGCCAGATCTGAACACTACAATACAATAAATGAGCTTAAGGTCTGTGTGCATTATGTATACGGGTGGGGAAAGCCCATTTATGCCATTTTTTGGGCAAAACATGCCTGCTAACAAGGAAGAGAAAAAAATGGAGAAAACATGCCCTGAGATAGAGTGATGCAAAGTTCATTGTGATAACAAAACATTTCAATGCAGTCGGAGATCCTATAATTTTCCAAAGGATTTATTTAACTTTCCTTTCAGTGCAGTAGCCTGGTGATAGCATCAGTCAAAACATGATGCTTCCCCTTTTCCACTGTAACTCCCTCCCCCTCGTACCACCTCTCATGCTCTGGTCAAAACAGCTCAGAGATGCAGCATTAATGAATGTAGTCAGTGAAGTACTAAAAGGCACTTTCCCTGCACCATAATATTAAAACCTTGGGGATGGGAGGAAATGAAATGGGTCTGCTATTGGTGATTGAGACTGGGGGTCCCTGCTGGTTTGAAGTGCAGCCTGTGCTCTGCTGCTAGCCCATCTCTGCCATGTCCCCAGGAGACAGTGCTGGACTGAACCATCCATCACTAGCAAGCAGGGGATAACACCTTGTCATGCCTCTCACAATGGCAGATAAAGAGGGAAAGAGGCAGTTTAAATTTCACCAAAGCCGGGGCGGTGTCAGGAGAGGTTTAATTAGATGGCAGACTCTCCTGATTACATATTCTACTGTTAGCTCCCAGGCACAGACAAGATGATATTCTGGGCTCTCCCTGAGGTTAGTCTGTAGTTGCTCAAAACATAAAATATGAATATGAAAAGCAGTAATCTCTTCCTTGCTGGATCAGAAGCACTTAAAATCATATTCCCTGCTTAACTGTCCTTTGAATGTGGTCCTGTGTTCTGTGCAGTTATTTATTTCTGTAGTCTGCCCCTGTAAATATGTAATTAATGCTATTGCTGAGTTTAGGATTCAGCAGAATCTCTGTGATAGGAAACTAAGAAAACCAGAAGAGTTAAATCCTGATTTAAAATAGGTGGTAACATAATGAATCACCAAAGCACAGCCTCTTTGGAAACCACAGGAGACTTAATTTTAAATAAAATGTTAGGGGGTGTGTGAAACAGACTGGCTGCACTGATGCGTGAAACTGCTCCCTCATGGAACATCATTCACTGATGTCTTTAAGGGACTGGGCCTTAAATTTTCTGTCCCTCTATAAACCTCTAGAATTGAAGGTACCATTCTACAGAGTATTCACAAAGGGCTGATAAGAAATATTTAGCAATTATATTTCCACTTACGTTAAAATTAAAATTAATTTTATATAATGTTCTGCCTTCTCACTGTCCTTTATTTCCACTTGGTCTCACCTTATATCACTTGCTGCAGGAGTCCTGTTGCAGTGAAATGAGAGTCATATCAAGGTTAGCCTTAATATGTAGAGCAACATGGTTATTGAAACAGATAACTCCAAATATAACTTTTCCCCCAGTTGTACTACTTCCTGAGATCTGCTCTGTTCCAAAGTGATGTGTCAGAAAGAAATGTGACATTTTTTCCTGGCTGTGTGACAGTCTGAGATAATTTTGTTTACTTCTGCTAGAGTCCATGTGTAACACTTCACTGCATAAACAGAGTGCTGACATTGCAGCAACCACATGGCATTTTCAAATTTTATGGACTTGAAAACAACTCAGTAAACATAAATGCATTTACAGAGATAATGTGTTGTCCAGTTGAAGGTACTCATATGTAGGCATAGTGAGCATCTGCAAAATGTAGTCGTAATACTTCAATACCTTACAGAACAGCTGTAGTAGAATAAACCCACAGGATTTACAGGCTTTATTTCTGGGTTGCGATATAATTTTTTTTGAGTCTTGGGTATACTCAACACAGAGTGCTCCCATGAATGGAATTTACATACAAACATCTAGAAATGAAATAAATACTTTAAAAATGCTGTTATCTTCAGTAAGTAGGGATGGGTACAGCAACCACGACTAGAGGCTGCAGGGCTCTGCAGAAATGCAGCTGTAGCCTTCCTTTTATTTTGCATGCTGTCATGGAGGCTGTACTCTCTGCACTAATGGACAGATGCAGTGAAATTATACATTCATAATATATTACCCGTGTAATATTTCAGAAAATGCCCTGCAAAATTGGGGAACATGGTGCAGTAAATCTAATTTAATCAGAACAGTGTGGATGATGATTGTTGGTATACTTCAGAGGTAATATCATTCTTCAATGGAAGTTGTTGCAGCTGAATATTGCATAGAAGAATTAGTTAGAAATTTCCACATGAAAGTCTTTCTTTGTTGGGAAAGGTTATTCTGTGGAACCTGCTTACAATGCTCCTCAGAAAGGACTGCCTTAATTAGCCCTGGGAAGAATTGTTGTGATCAAAATAATTTTAAAAACAGAAATTGCTGCTCTTATCTTCCCTGTTTATATTCTGGAACATCAGAAATTTTCCATGTTTACTCTTCTTCTAGATCCAGTCACTGGCTGCCAAGTTCTACCCTCCCAAACCATTATTAATGTTTGGGACTTCTGTAAAGGCTTTCCTCAAAGGAAGATTTAGGATGAACTAAACTACAGGTGACAAAAAAGTGGAAGAAATAAAAAAAAAGTGGGAAATAAAACAGGAGATCAGTATTGATACAGTCAGAGTTAGGTGCATAGGAAGAAAATGCCAGAATTTTGCATATTTAATGATTGGCTTTTTCTAGTTGGAAGAATGATTTAGGAGTCACTGTGGACAGCTCTGTGCCAATGCCAGCTCTGTGCTCAGCATCAGCCAGGGAGGCTAACAGAAAGGTAGGAACAAGTAAGGAAGGAAAAAGAAAGAAACCAAAACAGAAAATGGTGTTTCACCCTCATAAAAACTGATACATACTTCTTGCTACAAAAATGTTGGTTCTGCAGCTATCTTCTCACAGATAATCAGAAGTGGAACAGGGAGAGGTACAGAGAAGGGTGGCAGAAGAGACCAGTGGCTTCCATAAGGGGACAGAGAAACACAATAATATTATTCAGTATGGAAAAAAAGTTACCAAAGGAAGAGATGAGAGTTAAAAAACCAACACTGTAAAATTGAAGTGCTGCTTCTCATAACAGAGCAACTAAGGGAAACAAATCAAATTACAAGACAAAAAGTCTGAGACAGACAAAATTACATTTGCCTGCATAAATGTACTGTTAAACTTACTGCCACAGAATGCTGTGAAGGCAAAATGTATAAAAGTAAGTTTAAAAAAGGCTGGACTTCGTCACAGGAGCCAATCGGTGGCTGCTGAGCATGATGGTTCAGATGCAAATTCTCCCTTAAGTAAGATGAGGCTCCTTAGATGGTTATCGTAAGACAGAGTTATAAACATCAGTCTGGGTCTGTCTATTATTCCTTTCTTATTTTATAGAAATCAGATTATAAAACTGCTTTTACGCAATCCAGGTATCTCCATTTTCACCTATAAAACATGGTAATAACGCTTATGTAAAAAATGCCTTAAGCCATTACCGTTATCTGTGAAAAAAAAGACTTCCAGATGCTCTACTGCTAAATAAAGTGCCTTTGTGTGCATGGCTGCAGGTAAGATACTTAAATCAATATCCTAGCTAAACATTTTTATCCTCCAATTGTACATGCAAGTAACCGTGACTGACTGTGGGACCAGTGACTGCGTCAGTGTAACTCTGTGCTCACAAAAGATCCAGGTTCAGTGGAGATTCAGCCACAAGCATGGCTGGCACCTCCCGTGTCTTGCCAGAAACAAAGTGCTGTATGGACAACTGCATGAGAAGCCTTTGTTTCTGGAGTGCTAATTAGTATCATCCACTGAAAACGGCAAGAGCTGTTATTTTTAAGAGGTCCGATTGTAAAAACGAGTCTTAGAAACTCACATTACAGAAATAAGAAAAACTTCTTTCCACTTTTCTCCTCCTAACATCCTAGTAAATCTTAATGTCACATTCCCATAAATTGCTCATAATAATGCACTACTTGGAGTCATAATTTTACAGAAAAGTAGAAAGAAAATCATGAGCTTTTGGCCAATCTGATAGGACAATGTTTATCCAGAAAACAAACAAAAAAGACTGTGCATTATCACTGAAAAAACCCCCAAACCTAAAACCTCTGAAGAAAAAAAAAGAAGAGAGGAAATTAGTTATCAAAAGCTGAAGAAGTTTCTGAAGGTGGAGTAGATACCATGGCTGTTGTAGCATTTTTTTTAGTTACTGTTCTATTTACTTCTGAGTTTTGGAATTACAATGAAGTTACAGTGAGATACAATAAGACATTTAATCAATTCAGCAGTTCAACTTGAAATTAAATTCACCCCACAAAAACATGCTTTCCAAAACGTAGTTGAAGAAAATGAAGTATCCTTTAACCAATTTCAAAGCAATTCAGTCTGCATGCTTTGCTGTAGTGCTCCCTTGGAGTCTTAAACTGTGTTCATAGTGAATGGCCTTGAAATTACAAAAATTGATTCAGTTCAATTCACATGCTCAGAAATTTCATTCAGTCAAAACACTTCTCCATGTTATTTTCTATAATGAAGGGTTTGGGTCTGGAATATAGTTGTTAAAGAATAAAATAAGTTTGCATTGACTTTTTGAACATGAACGAGTAGATTACTCATTTTGCTGTAAACACTGTGCTCTATATTGTCTAATTAATCTGTTGGATACACTTGCTCTACCTGGTAGAAATGCAGTGCATCTCTGTGTCTCATCCTTAAACTTTGCATAAGGTTTTATCAAAGTAGGAAGGTTAGTGTGCAGTAAGATTGGGCTTCCTTTACTCCTGGTGTACCACCTCATCTCCCTATGTGGCTATTTGCAGCAGTCTGAGGTATGCGTAAGGTTGCTACTCCACTGCAGTGTGAAGCTGAGCTGTTTTGCACCTATGAGGCAGTGATATGTGCTCATCTTTCGGCCTGTTAAGGAGTTTTGTATAGACTCCAGGTACAGATCTTCCCTAACACTGATTTCAGTACATACGCAAACCTTAAAGCACGTAAAAGTGGCACAAGTAGACAGTATATTTAATGAAAATAATGAATGGAAAATACTGGTTAGGGAATGGCTGAACTCCTGCCCTCAAATCAGAGAAAACAGTGTCTGTAAATTCTGCCACTACTAGTCACTACATTATGAAGTCAAAAGGAAGTTAAGAAAATAACAGGCAGCTCATAGTTTTTGACAGCCAGGTTTTTTAACTATAGGGTATTCTTTTTTCCAAGCTAAGCAGCCCTGTGATTGCCCTCACAAAGACAATTTTAAGAGAAAGCCTCTCAAATGGCACTATAAATCTGAATTACTCAAAAAAATGCCTATTCCTGTAACAGAACTGTATTCTGTGTTCCTCTGTTCTGCATCACAGCCTGTGCTGAAATGTAGATTGGGTAGATTACTGAAATAGTCTATGGAGCAGATACAAGATATACGGCCTCTCTCCTCTTCAAAACACTGTAGATCTTATTCCAAATGGAATGAATGCAGATTTACACCTAGAGCTGGTGTCTGTAACACACTAGAGAGGAAATAGTAAATTTCAGTACTCCTTTCGAGACAACTTATATGTTTTGTGTGCAAGTAGACACTGGATGAAATCCTGGCTTTGAAACCAGAACATGGAACTCCTCTTTTGCTCCATTCTGGGTATTAATCTTCCACTAGGTAATGGATCAAGGATATCTCCTCCTTACTCTCTTGGTTCCTATAACTTGTATTCCTTTTCACACAGGTACCCAATTTACACTATAGGGGTGGAGAAACTACCAAATAGCCAGGTGTTAAAAGGTTGTCTCTAGGGATATAGAAGATGTCTATATAAATTCCTTTACCCTCTAGAAAGCTTGAATCTCAGATTGGTCCCAATTTCTAGGCATGTATTCCAGCTACTGAGATCTGTGCAAAATGTGCCTTCTTACCATATTCTTAAGTAAAGTCAGTCCAAACCTAGTTAGTATCAGCAGGTCTTTGCAGAGCATTTAAGCTTGGATTGTGGCCAATGCCCCATGAAGAACAAAGCAAGAATAGGTGCTTCTGTTTAGACGTCCTGTAACTGGAAAGTGCCAATTAACATTAGGTGCCTCTCAGGTCAGGCCGTGGGTGAGAGAAGTGGTGTGAGCCATGCTGATATTTAGATTGCAGTTGTGATAAGACTGGCCATGAATATTGTTTAAAGATTCCAGAATTTTTATTTAAAACAAAATCCTATATGCTGAAGGAACTGAACTTTCTTAATTTAGTTTTAATTTTCAGCTATAAGTATGTATTTATTTGCCAAAAACAAAGGAAATATGGAAGTGATAAGGAGATGTGAAACCCCTATAATCATGCAGAAAAGCATTACCTTAATTGCCTGATAGTAAATAAATAAAATCAAATAATAAAAAAAATAAATAAGTAAGTAAATAAAAACTATTCAAGCAGCTGGTTGTTGTAGACTGGTTGCAGTGCTGGATTAACAGTTGATGATCTCAAAGGTCTCTTACAACCAAAACAGTTCTATGATTCTAAGAAACCATTCTAATGCTGAGATATACTGGAACATGAAATAATCTGGCTGTGAAACGAGTGGAAGAACCTTCCCTTGGGAGTTTTAAAAGCAATCTGCAAAAAAACAGTAGAAATGTGTTAGCCATTGCACTTAATGAGATGGGCAGACTGGGTAAACTAATTAAGTGAGAAGACATGCCAGGGTGTGCATTATGGTCTCATAATGACATGCTTTGGTGCCTTTAAATGCAAGACAGAGTGCACAAAGCTGTTAAATACTGAGGTGTGTCATTGCTAGACAGTTACAACTCTTAGATGCCCTCAAATTATGTTTCTAAAATATTCATTTCCAGAGGTAAAACATCAGCTATTAGAAAGAAAAAATATTCCCTAGATGAAGCAATCATTTTTCATTTATTTTTTTTTATAATGCATTGTAAGGTCATATCAAGGGAAATTGTCTAGACAGGGTTTATTTTACTAATTCTTGATGACGATAATAATTAACATTGTTAATAAAAGCATGGTAGAATGCAAACATTTCATCTGTAAGGTTGAACTTGAAATGTGTATAGGAGGAAGGGCTTCTTGGGAGGGAGGACTTAACAGGGATGTAAGTCCTCCCGTTACCCTTCCTTCCAACCGCACTACTCTGTGAAAACAGAAAGCATCAGGGAAGTACTAAAGAGAAGCTGGGTCCATTTAGTGACTGTCATCTTGCAAGCTTAAGACCCAGAATTTTCATAATGAGTTTCAGGAATGTTGGGTTTTGCCCTATTTTCCAATTTTCCCCCACCTGCCAACACAGGTGTCTGTTATCTGCCTGAAAGAGAAGACAGGTGAATAACAGAGGTGCCTTTCAAGACGTTTGCGATTATGAAAATACTTCTGTGCTAATACTTCAAGCAAGAATAGTGATAACAATTGCTACTGACACCTTCATTATGCTGTACATTTCTATGTGCTTTATCAACAATTATTTCCAAAAGTGAGTTTAGTCTTTGCCCTAGGAAAATCAAGGGGAAAACTGATGATGACTCTTGGCAGAAAGGAAATGCTTATTATTACTCCTCACTGGCCATAGTCAACTTGGATACAACCATTTCAGCATTTCCAGTGGGTAGCACAGGTACGCCCTGAGTCTGCTTGGTTCTCTATAGGCCTTTCCTCTCCCTGAAACCAAATAAAATTTGAAGTATGCAGCACTTACTTTAATTGCTTAGTAACTTGAAAGTCTGTGTCCCAAAGGCCAGTCTCACACAGGCCCACTTGTGTGAACAGACCTGACAAATCACCTGTGTTTTTGGAAGGTTTAGATCTAATTACATTTTAATTTACTTTATTATTTAAGTACATTTAGTATCCCTGGGACACTCCATAGCACCTTGTATTTTTTTTAATGGGTGACTTTCAAAACTTTGTTACTCTCATTAATTGGGGTATGTTCACTCCTAGCAAAACATTTGCAATTACAAGGAAATGGTTTTTGCATTTTCTAAAAATGTTACTGCACTGAGAACAGCCAGAAAGTATACTAGGATTTCTGCAGGATTTTGAGACTCTTTGTGCTGAAAAAGCAACTATTGAAGTTCATTTCACATTTTACATGTGAAAGAGACAAATGTAAATGTGTAGTTATAATTTTTTAAAAGGAAAATTGTTCAGATTAAATTTCCGCCTTAAAATATCAGAGACTTAATTGCAAAAAAGTACAAAACCAAACCAGGAGTTGTTCTTTTACTCTTTTTTTTAATCCTGTCTGAACCCATATGATTCTTCATCTCTGTAGCTGTGTCTTTCAGATCCATGCAATATTGAAGTAGAGCACTGAAAAATTATCAGTATTTATTCAGAGGGCTGGTCAGTCATACTGTAATTATTGTTATTGTATATGTATTTATTCCATATGCAGAGAAAGGGTAGTATAGCCAGTCAATCCCCATCACATTCTGAGCATGGTAATCCTACACATTTCATTTTCAATGTCAGCATTGCCTCTATTATGTCACTTGTAACTCAACATTTTCTTAAAGTTTGTGTTACATTTCCCCCTAAAACCTCATCATATATCCACCCAAATATCTTATCCAAAATTTAGATGAGATTATAATCTGGTGACTTTATTATGAACTTGGCCTTATCTTTCAACAGCTCTGTTGGCTGAAGCTGTGTTTTCATGATCCATCTGACCGGGTGGTGCTGATTTTAATTTTTTTCCTTAGCACTGAAATTTTACTGCAAGTCTGTGCACACATTATACAACTACAACAGTTGCCATTTCTATGCAGCTATCCATAAGGTAAATATTTCCCTGACCTTACTTTTAAGTAAAAAATTTTATTGTCTAGATTTGAGTACTCTCTGAATGTTCTATTTAAGGCAATTGGATAGTGCAGCAAGTAAGATATCTTTGAAGACATTTCTGTAGGAATTTCAGAGTCAGGAGACAAAGAACCACATTCCTCTCAACAAATAGTTAATTACTAGACAGGCTATAAGCCCAGAGGTTACCAAGAGAAGGGATAGGAGAAAAATGCAGACTCCTTGCAATATGCAGAAAATAAATGTGTCTTAGGACTCAATAAAAAGATCAAGACTTAGTGATCAAAAACCTCCATTAATATTCTGAAACAATTAGTTATCATCATATCTACTTTCTAATAAAACCCAGCAAATACTTGTCTGTGTAATTCTGGTATATAACTTCATAAAATAGAATTACCAATTATACATTTATATGAAAACACAAGGTTTTGATGAAAGGCTCTACTCCAGCATTTGAATGATAATGGAGTAGTTCTCCTTGCAAGGGCTCAGTCAGTTGCACATTGCATTCACTTCTGGGGCAAGAGATGCCCTTGTCTGAGCATGCCCAAGGAATAGTAGTATTTCCAAAGCAGAAGGAGGTAAGAAAGACTTTGAAGATGGAATTTTGAAACTACCTCTTATTGGAAGCTATCGATAAGAAATCCTGAAAGAACAGAAGAAAGAGTTAGTCTTACTCTCACTTACTTTCAACTTACCCTCAAGAAAAGTTTGGGGCATGTTAATAGAAAAGGAGTCAGCAATTCTAGCTTTCTGTGAGCCAAGGTAAGGACCTAAGTTTTGCTCAGAATGAGACTGACAAGGCCATGAAGCATCTAATCAGCTTGTCAGTTTCATACTGCAGGGTAAGAGGAAACTTGGGAGCTTCTCTAAGTAGTAGATATGTGCATGTTTCTATTTTCACTTCCACTCATCTCTTTCTAAAGCTTTTTCAGTTGTTTTATTTGTATTTGGTAAATACATTCTATATTTTTCTTTCATCTTAGCCTAGCTTGCATTAAAGGATTACTAAAGGTGGTCTCAATATAATTGGGAAGGTACAGACCAGTTTGGGAGTTGGTAATGCAGCTGTTGTTGACAATGAATGTTTTTCAGGGCCAGCGTTATTTGGGAAATATTCTTGTCTTGCAGCACAACAGTGGTGAGTGTGCCTCAACCACATGGAATCAAAGGAAGTATCAAGCTAAATTAATCTAGAAAATATAATGTTAGCTACAAGGCCAAATCTTCTATGTATGGGAAAGTGATTTGCACAAGAAAAAAAGCATCCCAATGGCAAAGCAGATCATGCCATACACAAAGTACCTTTGTGGCTCTCAGTTTCCACTTGCTATGACAAAAGGTTTTCTTCAAAATACATAAGATGCCATGGAGACGGAGACAAAGCCCTTAATCCCTGCTTTGCTGACAGAACAGATCTCTAGACACTCAGGGAATGGGATGATTGACACACAGGAAGCTGGGGACTGAGGTAGATGAAGGGGTGAAAAGTTGCTTTTCTGTAGCAGCCCAGCAGAAATAATTATGTTATCTCCTCACAGTTATATCACAGGATATTAATTCGCTGAACTGGCTTTAATTTAACTTCAGAAATATGGGCTTTAGGGCCTCCTTATCATGAAGCACATGACCTTACAAAAAACCCAACAGACAAACACAAAAAAACGCACAAAAAACCAGTGAATAGTTTTATGCCTAGAATCGAAGAAAGTTAGTTCAGTTAGTAACCTGAGAAAACATAACAAAGTGTGAACCCTCTGCCTTCTGTGCACTTGTAAAATGCTGAGACAAGTCCAGGAATCTTTTTGGACAGAGCTCTATTTTATATTTCCTGTCTTTTACTTCTCATTCCTATGCTTCTAATGCCATATGCTTCTTGTGATGGACTTACTGAACAACAATTTTTATGTTAGGGTTGTAACAAGTTCTTGTCTATTACTGGATTACATAGGTCACAGATTACTATAGATCTGTATCTGTACAGTATAGTTCAGACAGGTGTATTAGCTAAAGTGCAGTGTCTCACATACTGCTGACAGTAATACCTGGTGCTGATCTGGAGTGGTGAATTTTTGAGAGATTGCACTATTTCTCTGTGGTCATTGATATGTTTCAGTTACAGGGTGTGCTAATTAGCATGCAATAGATTAAGGGAATGAAAGGAAATTCTCCTTTACAAGTTATCCCAGACTAATTCCAGGCAGAGCTGCCATCCTTGTTCTCTTCCTGTGGGTATCAGAAGGGTCTTGTGCTGGGGCCAAGACCTAGTAAAAAGAGGAGATGATATTGGTGGCATCTTCAATAAGGGGTTCACCAAGTGTTAATGATGCTACATTGCACTTAGTGAACCAAGAAGGACCCAAGCTGACTTCTGGTGGAGCCAGGGGTATGTCTGTTTCCTGAGTGCCTAAGGGGACACTGCAGCACTGTGTCACTCAGGCTTGTTCATAACTCATGATAACTCAGCCCCCAGAACCAGAACAATGGAGATCTGACTGAATTAATCAATTTCTATTGCCTAATTCTCCACCTTTGACAAATTTTCTGAACTTCATTGTTTCATATTCCTGGTAAAGATCCTATGAAATTTGCAGAAGAGGGCAACAAATACCAGCTGCAGATCATTTATATTCTAGTGCAGTTTATTTTTTGTGACTGTAAAATAAGGATAAGACATATAAAAAAACCCCACTTCTCATTGACCTCTAAGTGTTGTTGACTTCTCTTACTCTCCTTCTTGTAAGTGAAATACTTCAGTTTCTTTCTCAGGAGAGATAAATTGATGGTAATGCTGAAAGACAAAATAAAGTAATTATGTTTTCAACACAGATATTAACTTAGAAGTGGTCTCTTAGGGGCTAACACATTACTTACAATTTTACTTGAAAATGACATTGTAGTTGACTACTATTCATCTGCTTCTTTTGTAGTGTACTAAATAAATTATACAAATACTTGTTACTATTGATAAACACTGAATTACCAATAAATTTCAAGATCAAACTGATGAGACTGCTTTTTAGACATCACTCCAATTAATCCAGAAGGAGTTGATTCCCAAAGCAACCTCTGCAGTCATTAAATTGTATCTGCTTACTCTGGATTTTACTGATCAAGGCAATTCATCTCTTAACATCTGCTTTGACTCAGAGTACACACCTCTGTGTATAAAGTAGAGAAGCATTTCTCTGGCTTTGCATTATTAGGCCTTGGTTTACAGTCAACAAAAAGATATCCACTGACTTAGCAGACTTAGTATTAGGTCCTTGGCTGCTGTGCTAAACAGCAGGGAAAACTATACCTTATCAGTCCTGTGCTCTGTCTGGAATATGATTGTGCAAACTGTACATAGTGTCATATGGCTTCTTACATCTTGATAACCTCAGCTGGGCTACATAAGAAAACAATAAATAAAACAGGTACAACAGCATCTGTTGCATATGATACAAAAAAACCCACAACAAGGAATCCTGTTTCAGTGGTTGGCTTCCAAGACGCAGGCTATTTTCCAACACTGTTGATTGTGAACTTAAGTGCATGCAAAGATAAAACTTGGATTCAACAGTATCTACTACTCTATGCTCTGTGGGAAAGTAGGTGTATTCCTGGGTGTGTTCCAGCCCCAGAAGCAGTACAGTTGTATTCATGATGTGCTTCATGTATTACAAAACACTCTACTGGACTTGAGGCTTTGTGTCCCTAGCATGGATGATCAACTGAGCACATTATTTGCTTACAGATAAATGAGAGCTGGCTTTATCTGACAATCATGAAGCTGCGCTGGATGTGGCACATAAACTTGAAGGTATATATGGGGGTTTTAGACCATAAACTTCATGGGATGCTTATTGACTTCTTTATTGTTAACAGAAAAAGAGTGTTGGCAAAAAAAAATAATTATGGGTTCATTGCATGTGGAAAAACCCCAAACCTGTAATATCCAAAAGTTCTTAATAGGGTTTGTTTTTTTTTGCTTTTCTTTCATTACGTATAGAAAAAAAAATAGAATTTTAGCGTTTTACAGTATCAATTTGAATACTTTGTTGCATTGATGTATGAAGACCTGAACCAGACTGTTGGAGATTGTCCTGGTTTGAGTGAGAACAGAATTAATTCTGTTCAGTAAGTTTACTTTTCAGCTCAGTTCTTCTAACTGCACTGTCTGAAATTAGTAGCCTGTTCTCACAGACAGTGTCTGCTTCTAGCAGTGATAACACCCCATGTTTAGAGTTACTACCAAGGATTGGTATGCAGACCAAGGACACTGCTGGATCTTGTGTACCACATTGGAGGGTGCAGGAATATGAAAGGCTGCACCTGCAAGGAGGAGCAGACAGAACAGGTGACCCTAAACTGACCAACGAGGTATTCTATCCCATATACGGCATATTCAGCTTAGAGCTGAGGGATCCAAAGGGTCTCTGGGTTATTCTTCCCTTTTGGGCTGCTTTGCCAGCTTTGCTTGGCTTGGCTTTGGTCTTCTTTAGGTTCCTTCCTTGGAGCACCCAAGGAGGACTCTGTCCGTTCTGCCTTCAATCCCAGTCTGTGTGTTCTGAACCTGGTACCAGAATCCAGCTCCTGAACACAGCTCCCATCTCCTGTGGGACCCAGTCTGGGACTCCCCCAGTGCCTGCTCCACAGCATCAGTAGTGATGGTGATGTAATTACCATCAGGGAGGTTGGGTTCGATTCTGGTTTTGTATATATTTGTATATATTCCATTTTTATTATTACTAATTTCATTTTCATTAAAGCTATCCTAGTTTCCTTTTCTAATCGCTAAGTCTCTCTCCCTTATTGCCTTTCTCTTCCCCTTTGGGGAGGGAGGTGGTTAACAGAGAGCATCTGTTATAGGACTAAGGGGCCGTCCTGACCCTAAACCGTGACAGAGATTAATGGGAAAATGAACTAAAACACAGACAAGACAAAATAACAAGCACTAAGGAAGAATATGAGTAAATATATGAAGTAGAAATAAATTAATAAATTAAAATAGTACTCTATTGAGACAGAAAGCTGTAGATGAATATTCTTCAATACAATCAAGGTAAGTGTTAAAGAAAGAGAAGGAAAAAGTTAAGGAGTTAACTGTCAGTTGAAGATATTCATGTCAGTCCATCAGTCCAATCTATAGATCCATTTAATCATGTTGATCTGTTGAAATGAAGGCATTTGGATTCAATGAAAATAATTCTGAGATTCTTTATACTGATACTATGATAATGGTTTATTTTAAAATGCTGGCCACAGGAAAAACATTGCTGTCTTTAGAAGTATCTTTTAGTCTATCCTACTTTGTACACATATGTACAAATGCATAAATGTCAAAGGGCCTTAGAAAGATAGAGACGTTGGGCAGAAATTCTGTGCAAGGCTCTTGAATCTGCTTGGAAATCCAAAGACTCAGGAGCTTTTCAGGATTCAGCTTACTGTGGCTATTGAAACATTGGCTGATTCAATAAGAAGAAAGAGTATTTGAATACTTTAATATATTCTAATCAAGACTGGATAGTAATTCATTCCAGGCTAATATTAATGATAAAATTTGGCCTCTCAGTATAGACTTTCAGTATAGTTGCTGTATAGAATGGTGAAGCTCCATTCCTGTTATTAGACCTTCACATCTTTACACTAACTGGAGTTCAGCTACAGACACTTAGGCACACAAATAATCTTTTCACATTAGTATCCTCCTGAAACCTGCAGAATAACACTTGTATAAAGAAAGGCATGTTTATACATTTATAAGGTCATGTTTAATTCCCAACATGTATTTATTTTTTAATATGTTACTGATCCAAAGGTCACTATTAAACATTGCTGTGCATTGCAAGGCTTGCATTCATGAAATAGTGTGTTGCAAACTCCTATGTATCTCAGGGGATTCCGTCCTTTCCAAGAAAGAAGAGAACCGTAGTGAACAGCAGTCAAGAAGTTGCCAAAATTGAACCCAAAATTTCTTTTCTGAGATGAGATAAGAAAGAAAGGTCTAAGAGGGAATGTTTGCCTGATCCAAATGCACTGGCAGCTCATTTGGTATTTTTATTTTGGATTGTGGTTCCAAAGCATAATCTTATTTTCATTGGTAGTGAAGATACCAGCCAGCATAGATAATTCTTGGCTTGGATTATGCTACCAAAATCTCAGCAGTTAGCCTGTTGACTCCAGCAGCTGCATTTCCTTTAAGAGAGAGTTACCTGAAGATAGACTGACAACACCAATCTGTTCCAAGTCAGTTTCTTTTATTGTTAGACTATTTAACTATTGTTTTTCTCTGTGTTACTGGCCTTTATTACAGTTTGTGCACTTTCCCAGAAATGTAGCAACTCATGTGCAACTTGTAATAAAATGAAGCCTGCAAGCAATATTAGAAATCACTCAGAAGGCAGTGAAAATAGAATATTTGTTTCTTTCACACTTTGAAAATACAGAGCCAGACAACATGAATTACAGATGCTTTTCTTACCTATTTCACTGTAACCTTCACAGGTTCAACAAGTTCTGAAACTTGGGTGAAAGGGCAAGGTAAGAAATTTGGGCTAGCTTTTGTATATATTCATGATGTGAAATTGCTGGCAATGAATTTTCAAGGAGGCAGAGACACAAGAGGAATGTGGTTGGGTGTAGTGGATTACTTGCCCAGGGTTTGGTATGAGAAATCCAAGGAAGAGCTTTCTTGTTGATCTTGAAAACCAATTCACTAACAGTGTAAACTGAGTCAGGTGGAGTAATAAATGTATTATTGTTGTTAATATCATCTATATTTGAAAAGTTATTATTACTATTTTTATTTGTAAATATCTTCAAGATGACAAAATATTCAGGTAGGTTACATATATATTTTAACAAGGATAGAAATAACAGATGCAATGTTTCCTCAGGAAAACACCCAAACCACTAATTCTTCTGTTTGATCACATTTGATTTGGCTGCAAAAGGTAGAGTTGTGGCTCTTCTTAATTCTTGATAGAGTATTACTTTGCTCTGTCCATATACCCGGGATTTTATGTGTTGAACTAACTCATTTCTCCTTTACTGTATCTGGAGTCTGGTAGATGGAGAACAGTAAAATATAGGGTGCTTAACCTGCACATCTGAAAGTGTTTCCATATTCTGGTCCACATTTATGGCATGAATGGACTTCCTTTTTTATCTTTATCAAAGAATTTTTAGTTTTGAGAAATCTGCTTTAACAGATCAGATGTTTATGAGAACCTGGGCTTAGGTTAAATCTCTTACATCTAGAATACCACATGAAAATTTTTCCTCCAATTTTGAGCTTGGTGTAATTGGTTCTGAAGATATCAGTAGTTCAGTTTGTCCTGTTTTTTAAATGGTGACACAACGAATAACCAGAACCTGCGTTTTTTGTTGATCAATAATAGAAGCCTTACAATGACCAGCTCTAGATAGCCATTTAAAAGACATCAAATAAGAAAATTTAAAAATAATGCAGCCTGAAAATGTCACCATTCTTCTTGTAGTCTTTCTACCAGCTCTTTGCTCCTGCAGCAAAGGGATAACTATGTAGTTACTAAGCACAAGTCTGAACTCCAATGAAAGCTCAAATTAGCAATGAAACACTCGTAGCTCAATAAACTGGGAAAAAAAACCCCAACAAACCAACAAACAAAAAACAAGCAGTAAAAGAGAAGGACCAAAAAAAAGGTATTTTTAGCCTCAGTATCTAAGTCTTATGTATTCATTCAATGTTTGCTGTGCCCTGTCTTTACTGTGTAGCTGCAAAGATGGGAATGGGGCCTGGACAGCAGGAAATGTAACCACTTACTCCAGCCAGCAACCCTAACTGAGGATGATAACGCAAAAGGACTGATCCTAATGGGAAGCTACAGGATTTGTCATGTGAACTTTCTCGTGAGGTGAAAGAAGCAGCATGATTATTTACATAGGTATGCTGCCAGGGAATTCCCTGAAGTAGTGAGATCTGGAGAACTCCTAGCAAAGGTGAGTGCTGTAAATTGCAAACCAGACCTTATCTTCCTTTGCTCCTCCCAGTTTCCACCTGGTTTTAATTATGCTTTGATCTCCACTCCTGCTGTAACTGTAAGTAGGAATTTATTCTTAGTTCCTAACAGAGAATCAAGAAAAGTGTGTTAAGCATTACTCTTGCAGTATTTTAATGAGATGAAACAAATAAATGCCTTAAGCTAGCTTCCTTTAAATAAAATAAAACATTCGGAAGTAGTGCCATTCTGAGAAAAAGAACTTGCCCTTTTATGACAAATGAAAAGAAAGATTCCAACTTACAATAGCAATGCTGGCACTGTCCAGACAACTTGAGCAAATGTAGAAATGTAGGAATATGGTTTCTAAAAGCTGGAATCAGTTTACACATCTGGCATTCAAAACTGTATAAAGTAATGCTGATGTTTTGCTTCATTCATGTACACATATCAGGTAACTGAGTTGTGGTGAGGAGGAAGCAGTGTTATTTTCCTTTAGGTTATGTGATTTTTTGGGGCAGTGTTGTTTCTGATTTTATGTTGTTGTTTGTGTCTGTATAAGATGTATATTCCTCACTGATAATTGAATATGTGTTAGCAGAAATCTGTTAAGGAAGATGTATATTGGTTATTCAAGTACACTAAAGCTTGCAGAAATATTGTGTTCTGCAAGTTAACTGTAATTTTCAGGAAGCTTTCAAAATGTTTACACACATAAAGGGTTAGTAGAAAAATTTCCCACCAGTCACTGCTGCTATAGCAATACTGTATGAACAAAATGGAAATTGTTTAATAATTTTTTTTTCCAGTCTCTGTAATCTGCAGTGAACCATGCACTGAATTTCTGCCTCTGGTGGTGTAATATCCCTCTTCCATTATAATATGCTCTGCATAAGGCAGAATACAAATAACATGATGAGAAACATTTACTCACAATTTTACTCTATTTCTTCCCTTCGTATTCAGGATGGTAAAACACAGGCTACCAACAAATGTATCTTATTTCTGAGCTGATAATAAGGGATGGCAAAGAGATGGGGGGACAGGGACCTGTCCATTTAGATAGTTTAAATTACATCTTAATGGGCTAACTACCCACTAACCTAATTTTATATTCTTGATCCTCATCTCCGTATTGCTGATCCTACTCCCACATGGATTCTCTTGCCATTCAATACTCAGAAAGTGCTTCTCTGTTTTATCTTTTAGGGACTAAATAACACTCATAACCTCTCCATAAGAAGCTGACCTTCTCCCCATATGACCACCTGATATCGAGAGGCATAACGAGCATGAAAAGCGATACCTCAGCTGTAGCTGGGCTGTGTCAGACTCTGTTGTGGAAATCCTCTTTATATTGAATCCCTTGAAATTACACTGGCCAATAGTACTAATGAAGAAACCTTAAAGAACATCACATAAACCTGTCCTTGCATAAGGATATAAGACTTAACCTAAGAGATATGCTTAATGGCATATGTCTAAATCAGTGTATTTTAAATAGCAGTCCTGGTTCTAGCACTGTTTCTAGCTCTTCTTCTTCCACTTCTTTAGCAGTGGCCTAGCTGTATCTCCAATCTTGTATCACAATGGCTATGAAACACTTTTTCAAGTGACGTGAGAAGATTTGTGTGCTTTTCTTCCACTAAAATGCAAAAAAAAAAAAAAGGGTTGAATGGAGAGATCATAACAATTAATGCAGGATTACAGAGTGACAGAATAGTAGGGGTTGGAAAGGACCTCTGCAGATCATGTAGTTCAACCCCCCTGCTAAAGCAGGCTGTCCTAGATCGGTATGCATGTTCTCCTGGTGCTGGCTTTTTCACTGCTTGGGTCTGTGCACTGAGAGTGTTTCATGCTCTTGAAATTTTTAGGAAATGGGCAACCTGTATTGCAGTGCAGTGCTCAGGTGTAGAGCTGGGACTCAGCTAGCATCGCAGGCAGAAAAAAGGTTAGTGAGTGACTGAACTATCTGCTAGGTTACATTTGTTTTGTCATCTTTATTCTGGTATAAACCTAATGCAACTTCATGAAAATATGAGACATTAGTTTGCAAAGTCTTTGTGGATTCACTGGACAGGATGCACTCCCATTTTAGACTTTCAGATGAGCTATCAGAAATACGAGCTTAATCCTTTTAGAAGCTTTCCCTGAAGGAGATACTGGCTTTTAAACTTTGAGTATTAGCTTGTTATGGAAAAAGTCATGAAAGTTACCCCATTTATGTTTTCTAATAATGAAGGTTCAGGTACACTACAGTGACACCAAAGCCATCAGATTTCCAATAAATTGCCTCACAGTCTAACTGCTTCTAAATATCTCAACTGTTGAATCTTTAAAAAATAAAATAAGATGGAACCCAATTAAATAAAATGGAAACCAAAGTTATTTTGCTTTCCTTTCTAGAAGATAGAATGATAATTTCACATTTCTGTCCTATGCTATTATTTTTCTCAGACTGCTCCTCTCTCCTCTGAGAAATGGTCTCATCCTCTGGTTATTAATTCACTGGTAACTGCACTCAAAAAAAATTTGTAAAAGATCAAAAAATAGAAAGCATTTACTTTTTTTTTTTTCTTAAATATGGAATCATTTTGGGTCACCAAGAACCTTCCTTCCATTAATTTTTAGTTTTATTTTCATATTTTTTAGCTCCATTAGCACCTGGGAATTCTGTTGAAGCTAGCAAAAGAGGTATTGTAACAGAAACAAACCATGTGGTTTTATGCACATATGTTGATCTGGAGTTTCCCGTTAAGCTACTGGCAAGCGAGAGGTGATTCTTTCCTTGTTGGATATTGTACCTCTCCTGAAAAGAAGGATGGCTTTGACTCATGCAGGTCAATTTTTTTCCCAATGTAACCTCCATGAAATCAGAAGTTTTATATTAGAAGTGTGGTATTTGCTGCATGAATTTTATTGGTTAGGTATAGCTTCTTTCCTTCACTTGGGAGGATTTCTGAGATTCATTAACCTTTCAGAGCAAGTCTTATGCCAAACATTCATTTTCTCTTAGAGGCTGATTTAATTTAATATTCTCTACAGCAAACAAAGCAATAGTTCAATCTGAACAAAACCTTAGGTCATCCCACAGTGAATCACTTACAGGTGGTTAATAGAAAGCACTGTAAGACAGAAAAGGAAATAGAGAAAAATGAAAATGCCTCTGAATGTTCAAGAGAGAAACCAATTAGTAAAGCAAGTCAGCATGATAGAGATAAAAGCACTGAGAGTGATTCATCTAGTTGTGGAGCCAATTTTATACCAACATAGTACAAACGCCTTGATGGAGTTATGTTAGTGTAGCTGGTATCCCAAGCTAACAGTTTAATTGCAATTTAATGATATACCTTAGTCTTCACAAGTGTGTCCAGCTGAAACTATTTTCCATGAAGCTTGGAAGCAATATTCAAACAATGTATTTATTTTTATAAAATGTGCACCCATAGAATTTGCATAAATTTGAGAGTTTCTTGACAAAAATCCAATACAAAAGTTGTTTGGGTTTTTGATTTCAAAGAATCATTAACTTAATGGCACTCAGTCTGGAATAATATTCAAGATAACTTGTTTTGTGTTCAGGTAGCTTCAGCCCCATATTAATTAGAAGTTATAAGCACATGAATAGTCAAAAGGAAAAAAGTACTGTCCACTTTTTGTAGGTATCTCACCCAAAAACTTCAAAATTTTAGTTAAGCTTAAACTTCAAAGCAATTCAAGATGTCTACAGTTTGGAAATATGAGTTTGAATGAATCGATCAAACCTTCTCTGAAGTCTACCCCAAAGTCTTACAAGAAGTTAAGCAGACATTTAATAATCAATTCTTAATAGTTTCCATCATTGGAACTGGGCTAATCTGAGTATTTTTCAGCCCAGCTCCCTTTACAAACAAGGTTTATATGATCACACTGTGCTTGTGTGCCACTAGGTTTGTTTTTCCATTTACTTCTGAATCTGTTGGCCAGTTTTAAGCCAAGTTAACTGAGGGCTAAGGTATCTGAGTTTCCACAAATTTTATGGAAACAGGAACTAAGCCAGAGAAGGGAAAACTTATAAAAGCCTCTGTAAATACCCTAGCTGAAGGAAAGGCTGTAGGATCAGTTTGTGCACACTAGAAAAATTGCATAGGAGACATTTTCTGATACCCTCTGCCATGAATGCAGCTTCAGCTGGCGTTCATAGGATCCATGGCAGTGCCCAGACCTCATGAAACCAAGTTTTGTTACTTCTGGATCACTGTTTCTTGGTAGTACTACTGTGTGGTCTACAATGCGGATTTGCTCTATGGGAAATGCTAGGTTCAGCTTCTCATCTATTTGAATATTTCTGTGCACTGTTACAAAGTAGGATTGTTTAGTTGTCTTTGTCTCTGTGAAGAGGAATGCTTGAGCAAGGATTGGTGTATTTCCCAGGGAGGATGACACAGGTTACATCCCTCCACTGCAGCAACCACTAGGCAACTGACCCAGTGAATTCAGTCCATTTGCTAGGGAAAGCGGTTCCTGGCTTTTGCCTTCTGGAGAACAAAGTCTTTGCCATTTCCTTCAAGGAAGCAAAGTGTCAGCAGTCTTGTTTCTGGTTTCCCTGCCTCCTTCCCAGTGGCTATGGAGACATTTGTCTGTTTATTTTGCTGCTGTGGTCTAGGAAGTGTTTTCTGGCTGAGCTGTCTGCTTTCCTCTTTTCTCTTTTCGCTCTGCTCTATAAAATAAATTTTTAAAACACTAGAGAGGTTAGAGTGTGAGTTCTGGACCCAAATGTTTATCCCATTTTCAAGTGAGTAAGATCCCACTTTCTGCTTCTATAGCCCTCACAGCCTCACTGGGAAATGCTAGTAGCACCACCAGGATTACAAACCTGAGCATGGAAACTGCTAGTGTATGAATTCACATACCTTCACATTTGGTATGAAGGCCAGGTGACAATGATTTCATATTTACATAATTTTTCCTCTGCTGTGTGAAACCTAATAGCAAAAAGTAATGGCAACTCTAAACATTCCTGCAAAATACCAGTACCATTATTGAGCACTGTCCAATTTTCACCAGCTCTTCATATCTGGATCTTTTAAATTCATTTAAATTCAGAACTATCTGCAAGTGTTCAGCACTTCTCAGTATAGAAAAAAAAGTGAAGGCATAGTTAATTAAATTCCAACTAAATAAATGCTGGGAATAAACGCCAAGTATTAGTACCTGTCAGAAATAATCCTGGTTGAGTAATCAGTAGGGGTGCTCTTTTCTGACATGCAATATGTGAACAAATGTAGTACGAAAGAGTTGTTATTCTGCTTAAGATAGTTATAAAATGAAATTAAGTATCTCTTTGAAATAATCATCCTTTCACAAAAGTTATTTTAGCAAAATATCAGTTGGCCATTTCAAATCTTACTTGTTCATTCCGTAAGAAATATCAAGCAAATCCCACCATTTCAAGCCCTGTTAAACCCTCCCTTCAGAGAATGCATGTAAACACAGCTTGACTTATATTCCAGAGGGTTTCAGTAAGGATTTTTCAAGGTACAAGTTAGTTGTCTCCTCTCAGAGATGAGGATACAAGGGTATAACCACTGATTTAAAAATGTACCAACTGCTTAAAGCCAGCACTGAGATGTTAATAAGGATTTTCCTTTCCTCTTCTCTGTTTTGTGGCGAAATTTTACAGGAGGTTCACACAAAATGTGATAAGGAATTTTGCTCTTGGGAGAAGAAAAGGACAAGAAATGAAAAATATTCTTGTAATTTACTAACAGTTTCATGTAAGTATTAGTGTTTGAATGGAGGCTGAGACCTGAGCTGTTTCTGGATGTTAAATAAGAAATACATTTTTGATTTGTTTTTCCTTTTAGCTATAGTGATGGAGAGATGTAATGCAGTAAGTGCGTTCTCTTGTACCATGTGTGACCTCAATGGAGAGGGAGAAAATGGACTTTTGCTGTCAGCTTCTTGTCCTGTTACAGATTTGAGTTTTACTCCAACATTACTTCCAGTCTAGTTGCATTTGACCCAGCACTCTTGCTGTGCTAGTGTTAAGTCAGCATAACTAGAGGCCTATGTATGAGCTAATATTTATAGAGTAAGTATAATTTCTTGCTAAGCCTGAGAAGCATCAGCCTTATGAACTTCCCCATTTTTCTTAAAATACAGGTTTCTTCCCACTTGCCTATGGAAGCAACACAAACAAGGGATTTATGTGCCCTAAGTGGAAGACATCTACATTGGGAAATAAAGCTAGGGGAGTAAAAAAGTTTGCCCTATTTAGTGCAACTTTAAATTAAAAGTAGCAACTTGTGCTCATGTGTAAAAACTAGTACATAAGTTTACTAGAAAAATATTGATACATGCAAATTGCTGGTGTCCACATGTTTACATCCTAATATCACAGAGCTATTTACATGTTTGCATGGCTTAGAGGATGTTCTGTTAATTATCTTCTCTCTTCGATGGGGATAAATGCAGTTCTCAACATATGAAGTTTTGTGTTTGTGCCATTACAAAGCAAAGTTATCTAGATCTGTTTACTTGCCTTCACATGCTTGCCTAAGTTTGACTGCAATTTGAGAGGGCATTTGGCACTTCAGAATAAAAACCTGCAAGTCACTCTTCTCTCGTTATTCTGTTAACACCTGAAACCACACATAAGCTAGACGGGCAATAGTCTGGGGCAGAGTTTTATTGCTCCAATATCAGGATATTCTATAAACAATAAATTGAACATATGACTTTCATATCTCTGAAGTGATGCCTGGAGCAAGTTGCTGCAGTAGTGCTGCTTTCAGGCTCAGTGTTGCATGGTTCCAAGTGTGTCTTTAGGGATGATCAGCAACCTCATCTTGGGGCTTTTGTACCCATGGGAAATAAAAACACATAATATTTTGCAGTAGCAAGCTTTGCATTATGCATATCCATTACTCTCCCAACCTGAGAAAAGAAAGTGTGTAAATTATGGCACAAGACTGTGTGTATATTGACCTCAGTTCTCTCTTTCCATTTAGTTTTATGTAATAAATCAATGCCAGGTATCTTCAATATGCAAGCTCTTTCATTTTCACAATGAAACCTTTCCTGTCCCACTCAAACTACAGTGTACCAAAAAGCTCTAAACCAGAAATGCATCCACATCTATGTGTTGATTGACACACGTATCAAAAATCTGAAGGTTCAGATCTCTTTTCAGTCAAGATAATTTCAAAAAGGAGCTATAGGAAAAAAAATAAAAGGTGTATAATTTTACTGCTCAGAATTCTATCTCATAAAAAGAAAAATGAGCCAATGAATGATCCACCTACTGATATCTTCTCCTATAGTCCTGTAACTTTCCTGTGATTCACATTCCCTGAGATTTCATATCTTTCCCCTCAAAATAAATGGTATTTTATTTATTTTAAGTTTTAGTGTAAGATACTCCCAAATAGTATCCCTCATTTGCCTAGATGCTTAGATGGTAGTTTTTAATTATTGAAGAGCATGAATCAATTATTTCTAGGTTTCTGGTAGGTCATGCCTTTTTTTGCCAAGTTTATACATTTTTTTCTAGTAAGGACTCTATTTTTGTCATGATGCAACATTGAATATATCACCAGCTCACAGCAGTGCATACAGGGCTGTGTGAGCCCTGAAGCTCAAAGGGACTGCTAGGTGAACACAGCTGTGGTCCATTCACTTAAAGTGGCTTAGGGTCCTATATTTTTTCTCTAAAATCCAAGACAGAAAATGATTCTGTGCAATGCAAAGCCTGTGCTCTGTAAGCCTCCTTAAATTCTGGATGCATCATGCTTCCAGCACATGAACAAGTAAGTTTTCCAGCTCATGTACACTATCCAATAAATCTATCTCTGCAGCTTCTAGATAGCAGAAGGGAGAGTCCCAGGGGATTCATTTTCACATGGAGAAGTGTGATATGTGTGGGGCTTGCTGTGTGTGAGCCCATTTTCCTGCACATCAAGCAGCCAGGTCACATCTACTGACAGGCTTTCTGCAATCCCTTACGAACTCTGGCAGCAAGCTAGTAGTAGGTTGTCTTTTGCCCTGCAGCTGTCACAGTAAATGTGCTCCAGGCTTCAGCATTCTGCTGCTTCTGCAAACTGCAGCCTCAGAGGCAAATGTGTTCTCCTTCCCTGCAGGTCTAGAAGGTCCCATCTTGTGGAGGTCATGCACTTCTGCTCATTGGAGATGTGGGAGGCACAGAGGAATCTGGTTTCAGCCAATACCGCCAATATAGTTTGGCAGCAAGAGTCATGAAGAACCTCTTGTACATCCTGAAATGGATTATGAAGCAGAAGGCCATCACTGGCCATCACTGTTCAGAGCCTTCATTAACCACATGTTTCTTCTGTATGGCAGCATCTGTGTGGGACTCTGCAGCTTCCTCGGGTTCCCCAGGACTCCCAGCTGTGGTGTTTAGCACAGGACTGGTCCTGAGGTTTTGCTCCTGACTTTATGAACACAATTTTTCCTCCAATGAAAACAGTACAATTCCAGATGAATGTCAAAATTTTGCTCTTCACCTCCTAAAACATCAATGAATGTTATAAAAGCTTCTAGTGCTACATTTTTAATGTGCATCACATCTGTATATCTCTACAATGATCCGTCTATATGAACAACAGCTGAAACACCTCATTCTGTACAGCTGCCAAAACTCTTTATTGTACATCACATTAGTCAACACAGAAGGAATTGGTTATTTTTATAAGGAAAATGCCACCAAATCCTTTTTCAAATATTTAAAATATTTTTAGCAAATCACACTTTTATAATCATTATACAGCTGTTTCATGCTGAAAAAAACCTGTAATACTGTACATGATGAATGTCCCAGAACCTCCCCCCTGATTTTATTAGCTCATTTGCATGGACAGATGAGAGAACAAAAAAAAAGCACAAATAGTTGTGATATAAATCCACGTTTCTGTATGCACTCAGCTTGTTATGCGTCACATTAGAAGCATCAACAGCCCTAAAGTATGTGCAGCTAACATAGTGTGGGACCATACCACAAGGGCATAGCATGAAGGCACACAAAAGTTGTGGTGAAAGAAGAAGTGGAGAAATGCATGGTCTTCTACTGGGGGCTGTTTTCCCTCCTGGTACTGATCAGCCAGTGGCAAGGAACTGGAAACACTGCAGGTATATGTACTTCTGCTGTAAAAATATCAGTGAGGTGTGATCTGTGGGCTTGGTGTGACTGAACGTAGGAATGGTCAAACCTGATTAGAGAAGATCATACTTTGTTGATTTTACTGAAGTAAAATACGGCCCACCAGCAAGATTTGAAAGGCTGATACTTCTTTCTGCCCTAACAGCCCAGACACCAGTGATCACTGTGGTACAGCCTATCCCCTTCTCCTTTCATGTTTTATCTTCTTTTGTGTCTTGTTATTACCCAATGGGTCATATCACCTTTTTTTATACTGTTCCAGAATACCCATGAATACAGCAAGTAGGTTTACTCTAGACTCACACTAGTAGGACTGGTATCAGGATTTGGCACATTTTCTTTCTGAACACCCTCAACACTTCCTTTCTCTGCCCTTCCAGCTGTGTAGCTCCAGAGCCTGGCAAATGAGAGGCAAAATTTTTAATGTCTCTTTCAAACAGTAGTGTTGTAGAAGTGGCAAATAATAGTTGCTTTCAATACAGGAAGCAACACACAGTGCCAGTGTTCCCATTTTATGAACTATACTAAAAAATCTCTTCATGTTAATTGTAATAACTATTGGTACTACTCCAGCCTATGGACTTTTCATTTAAAAGTTTGCTGTCAATCAATGTTGTATTTAGAGCAATTTTTTTGTGTGTGTATGTGTATGTCTGTGATTTTTAATCTGCTAAAGAACCTGCACAGTAGGGTTTAAAAAGTGATTTGGAAAATAAGGTTTTGAATTAATTCAATAAAATATTATATAAAAATAATATGCTGGAAACTATTAATAAGGCTTCCAAATCAAGCACTAAAATGTTACTTTTGCATGGAGACAACAATATAGAACAAAGACTTTTTTTTTTTCTTTCTTTCTTTTCCTGAAATTGGGGCTAAAATATACAATTTTCCTTCAGATGGCCAAAGGTGTGCATTAATACTAAGGCTACCAAGCCCATCAAATTCCAGTGCCTGCTCTGAGACATACTACAAAGGTATCAGAAAATAACTTTTTAATATGGGAAATGCCATACCTTAGTCACAACTTCCAAGAAATGGGATTTTGGCTGATTTTGATGAAAACACTCAAAAATATAATCAGTCAGAGGAAAGCATTCTGTGTGAGAACATAGAAATCTGACAGAAAAACAAGCAAATAGCAACAGGCTGTTATACTGAAGTGTTGAACAACATTAATAATGGAATATCATATAAACAAAAGCAATGATACAATTAGTTAAATGCTTTCCAAATTAAAGAAGAAGAGAATTATCAACCCCCTCTGGGAGGTCACATTTGACGTCCAAGCACTGGAATGTTGTGTGATGCCCAAACTGTTGGAAGTGAAAGCAAACTCGGGGATGGATGGGAAACAGGGTTAGGAAGGGTCCTAAAGTCTCACTGCACAGAGAAATATCCAGCTAAACTAACAGCCCTTATTTTCCTGCTATTGAGGGAAAATAGACACAAATAACTGCTGTCTGAAGCCTCTAGTAATCAGAGCTTAGGATATTCAACACAGTTCCCAACACTCCACATCCCTCACCAAAGGGTGAGGATCATCCATTTTCTAACCTGGGATAAAGCTGCTTCTAGGAGTTAGATCAGGAGATTTTGCATTAATCCTTTCTTTTGCAAATTATTAAAGTACTGTGCGGAGTGTGTGTTTGTATTGCTAGCGACCTTATCACATGCTGGGCCAAGCACATAGGGTCTGCACAATCCTGCTGAGAAAATCTTGAACAAAGCCTGGTGCCCTAATGATGGCAGAAATTGTGCCAGGCAGAGCTGCTGCAGGAACAGATGAGGTGTGTGCCCTCCTCACATCCTCACTTTGCCTGTTGGCCCCCTTTTATACTTAGGAACGTTGAGAAGAAGAAGTAGACCTAGACTCATGCAGGATATGCAGGAAGAAAGAATTCTACAGGGATCTCTTCCCAGAGCTGCTTTTGTCACTAAGCAGTCTCTTATAATACAAACAAACCCAAAACCTCCCAGGGCAGCCTAAGAGGATGTTAATTATGGTTGCTATAAATACAGCACAGCTTTGGATTGGCTGGTGGTTTTGTTTATTTCACCTTTATTTCAGAGAACAAGAGACTGAGGGAGTTCATACCCTCTCCCTGCCTTGTGCTGTCCCGGACATTTGGAAGAATATCCAAGTGGAGCAGAGAGACGTCTGAAGGGAGAGGTGGGGGGAGAAAGGCTGCAGAGCCAGAAATACCCTTTGTCCACATAGGAGCAGAAAGATCAAGTAGCTGTGAAACTGCTCTTTTAGCAAACCTTACTTTCTTTTTCACAAAGGTGGTGTTCACTCACAGAGATCATCACATGAGAAATTCACACTTCACTATCTGCTGTTTGATGCTAAGCATTCAACCAAGAGTTTATCTTTTTGGTGAAAAATGACCCTAAGGAAATATGCACAGGTATTTTGTCTTATAATGGTTTGTGAGCCCTTTGACAAAAAGGTACAGCTTTCTACCAGAGGCTTCTTGTTGTTGTTTGTTAATGTTGTTGTTTTGTGTGTTTGTTGTTTGGGTTTTTTCGGTGGTGTTTGTTTGTTTTCTGCAGGCTGATATTATTATTCTGCTACAGAAAGTGAAGGTTTTGTCTCCCTTCCCATAAAAATTCAATCCACTTTAATAGGAATAGAGTAACACTTATTTCTGGTCTCCATCCAGACCTTCACAATCATGTGTTTATCCTGGGAAACAGATAAATAGATGTATTATCCCCATACTGAAGATGGAGAATTAAGGTAAAAGTGGGCTAAACATCAGATGCAGAGTAGAGCCCAGCTCAGCGGTCCTGGGGTCAACATTGTGGTTCGCGAACCTAAGCGAGAATCTGTGCTCAAGCTGCTGCAGAGCAGTGAGAGAGCAATGCTCTGAGAGTCAAACACCCAGACTCTTGAGTGTCTGGAGACCTAGAATTACTGCTGTCAGCATCGCACTGTTGGTGATACCCAAACAGGCTCAGCTTGGGAGTCACTCATCTAGATAAAGGATCCAGGTGACATGTGGCTACAAAATACTTTTAATATCAGGTGTAACATAGTTCTGACTGTCTGTAGGTTAAATACAGGCTATGGGATGTGCCTGGTCAGCCCTGGAAGGTCAAGGAGGAAAAATCATGCAGGGAATGAGTCCATTCCTTCTCTGCTTCATGACAGACCCTGGTTCCATTCTCTCTTTCCAGGTGAGCCGGTCTGAGCTGTGCACTGCTCCTCCCAGCAAGTGAGCAGAAGGGTAGGGTTGGCAGCAGCAGCTCCTGAACAGAGGAATGTTTGAGGAGGGCTTCTACATTATTGGTGGGGAAATGTGGAGAAGGAGGTGGCTGCCAAGGCAAGGGAAGGAGGATGTGGAGACAGATGGCTGTGTGCACAGGGAGCATCGGCTGTGTGGGGAAAAATGTGTGGGAGGTTGCACAACTCTCTTTTAAACAGCCCAGGCTGGATTAATCCTACGATGATAATATTTCCATTACTACCATGATGATAATAATCTCCTTCCCTGTACTATTATGCCAGTATAGGGTGGCCACACAACCACTGACCTCCTGATGTGCTGTATCTCTTCTTTCCGCCCTTTGGTTTTGATTTAGGATTTTTCTGGATGCAGCACTCCTTGCTGATTATTCTGGAAGCACTTTGGGGATTTGTAACACTAATAATGGTAGGTTTGGCTGGGAAAATTCCATTTAACAAAAAATGTTGAGGTTTTGAAACTTATTTTCATTTTCTGCTGGAATAAAATCAAAGTCTTCCAAAAACTGTTTTGGAAACTGAGCAAAGCAATCCATCAGGGACCCACTGGGAGTTAGGAGGTTCTTGTTTGGAGCTGAGCACAACAGGATTATGGGTCTGGGTCTCTTCTCCACTAAAAGTGGGCCGTAGGCAGGGAATATTTGGAGGTGCTACTCCTTTGTTCTAGTTCAGACTAGAAATTCCATGCTGGTCATCATTACTGAAAACCAATATGTTTTCATTAAAAAAAAATAATTAATTGCAATATATTTGTATTTTCTTTTGAAAAACTTCAGGTCAATCTGAAATTGAGGCCATGCAACAGAAATTAAGTATGCAGGTTCTCAGAATTCATTCCACTTTTTTTCTAAGTACATATTAGTCTATATCACTTTATTTTTTTTTTACTTTTAAAATGTTCCATTTACAAAATAACAATATAAATCAAAACCACAGCATCTGAACTTCTGTGGGAAATAACCTGGCTTGCTTCTCAGCCACTGCTTGCCAGCTTCACTTCAGAAAATCATCTGACCCTGGAGCTGCCTTCAGAAATGCACTGAATGGATTCCAAGGCATGTACAAGATTAGTATAATCATTTCAGGAGCAACAACAACAAGGCTCTCCACCTCAGGGACCAGTTGTGCTGAAGGGATGAGCCAACAGCAATCTTGTAAAATTCAAGGAGGATCAGTGCAAACTCCTGGACCTCTGAGGGGATAACCCTGCAAGGGTGTGATCTGGGGGCCACTGGGCTGCAGAGCAGCCCTGCAGGAACTGCTGATGCCCTGGAGCACCATGAGCCATGCAGAAGTCACTAGTGACCAGGCAGTAGGAGCGTGATCTATCCATCTAGGGATGATATTCTCTTCCTCTGCTCTGCACTCATGAAACCCACAGATATAGTGCCCAATTTTGGGCCTCAGTACAAAACATGAATAAACATCCATGAGTTCGACAAGGCTCATCAAGCTGGTCTGAGATGGAGCAGTTACCCTGCGAGGAGGAGCTGAGGGATTGGCAGGCTCAGAATGGGGCAGAGACAGCTCCAGGGTCTGACATGATAGTTGCGTGGAGGCAGCTGAGGAGAGGAAGCCAGGCTCCTCATGCACACTAATGGTTGTGTCACTTGTCAGAGCTTCATTTTGACAGTCCTAGAATCCTTTATGTGGATGGAAGGACAGGACATGTCACCTCCCCAGGTGAAGGGAAGAGCATTGCTGGGTGAGCAGCAGGAGACACATTTCCTAACCTGGACCCCTGGCTTTTGAAGATGCCCCACAGCGGAGAACATGTATTTATATTGCATTTTTCTAAAAGATCGGGAAAGTTTTGCTGACACATACACTCTGATGGAGGCCTGGGAGAAATATATGCTGCTAGTAATTTGTTTAAAACCAGTGACATTTTACACACCCACAACCCTCCACCCACAATTACTTCAGTCTATCTCCTAGTAACATGGTCTAGCCCAAGAGACAGAATAGATCTGTAAGGTCATCTCATCCATCTAACTTCTAATTCAGAATTGTTTCCTATAATAGGTAATTTCAAATGCTTTGGTGAGTCAAGTCTGAAAAGACTCCTGTTTTCAAATTTCTTTAAATACTGGTCCCTAGTAGGTGTCAGTGTTTAGTAAATGTCACATGGAGAAAACTACTTTAAGGGATATCACTGTTAAGAGACACATCTGATATTGCACTAGCTTGTATCTTGAATGTGTAAGAAGAAATAAAGGGTGCATACTCCTCTCAGGGTGAGAAAGGATTTTCTTCCACTGGCTTTGTTTTGTTTTGGTTTTACTTGCTGTATACATAACAGATATTTACAACGTAATCCAAGTCTTCATGTAATAAAATCAATTTGGACTCAACTTCTCAATCTTTGATCAGATCAATCTCTTTGCAAATGAATCATCTGTAAATGAATGTACAGCATGAGTCTTTTTTCATATGCAGTGGAAAGTGGTCTTATTTCAGTACCAGTTATATATGACAATCTAATACAGGCCTGATACATACATGCAGGTGGGAGACCACTTTGCCCATTAGGGGGCATTAATGATATTTATTCCTCATTTCACAGAAGGGCTTTGTCATAAAATCACCTCTAATCCTATTTTCCATGTCTAACAGGAAATATATTAATACTCGCTTCTTAAAGAAATGTTGCAGCTTCTTCTTGATGTTACCTGAGGCTTATCTTTGGTTGTATGCAGCTGGGGCTGAGAACATGCTCAGCATTTGGAAGAGAGGAAGTGGGGAGTTACAGCAGGGCATGTTTGCATTTGAAGGGAAACCAGGTTGCAAGACTCTGCTGCAAATTTCAGCCCTCCAAAATTGTGGGTCTTGCTGAACTGGGGTTTTGTTTCAGTCCTGGAAAATGACAGGAATCTTTTGTGCAAATTGGGTGCAGATGTGAGGCTGGGTATTACACATAACCCACATTCTTAGCTGTGTGCATGTCAGATTTCATTTGCAGACCATATCCAATTTTCAAATTGCACTCTTTCTTCTACAGTTGCAGAAGCAGGAGCAACTGTGGACAAATCCCACTTGCTCCCTGGCTGGTGGAGGAGGACCCTGTTTGGGAAAGAAGGTATTTGCTTGCCTTGCTGTGTCCCTGCAGGAGGGAGGGAAGGAGGAGTGAGCGTGGGAGCAGGAGCTGGAGCAGAGTACACCCTTGGTGATGGGTGTCCTTCCTGCTAGCAGAGGGCCAGGATCACAGGGGATTCCCATTCATGCACAGGGGTCTGGGTAGAGGGACAGCAGGCCTGTGGCCACATGCCCTCGCCAGCTGTGCCCCAACCTAAACTCTGCACTGCAACACATCCTTCATGTCCTGTCCCGTGCACTACGTGGCTGCCTGAGCTGCAGAGTAAACCTAGAAAATGAGGCAAAACCAAGTGTGTAGAGTATGGGGGACGGTACAGCTATCTACCAGCAAAGCATTCCTCTTATCCCATGGAGGGCTGGGCCGTTCCAATTTGTCTTATATAGAGTACATTTTAGTTGTCTGCAATGGATAGAGAGGAGCCCTGAGGGAATTAATAAAGCTCATGCCAAGAAGTTTTAACTTAGACATGCATAAGGGATAAATTAATTTTTAATACATTTTTAAAGAAGCACATTTTGGCTCAAAACCATCATGCCTGGTATGTTTATAAAGGCACACGTAGCATGCTCCAGTTAAGAGTCTGTCAGTGTTTCCACTGTAAACCCTTTTTTCAGAGGTTTATATTATAATTATAATATAAAATGCAATCCAGGCGAGAAAAAACTGGCATCAGTCTTTGCCTGGGAGTGATGTTTTCTTTCATGATTTTTTAAATTCAATTTTTCTCTTATCAACATTTGATTAATGTTAATTAATAAGAATGCTTTCATCTTTAATCATTGTTAAACTTAAAATGATATCCTGATGAGGTACTTGGGGTACAAATGAACTTCTGGGTGTTTTTTTACACTCACACAGCTTAAAACCTTCTCCACAGTTCTAGTTTCAATTTTGTAAGCCATGAAGTAACTTTCTCCTATTCCCTACTAGAGCATTTAAGATAAAATATTATTCCAAGTGAGAATTGTAATGACTAAGTCCCACTGACGTTCTCTAAATATCCCCCCAGAAGTGCTACTGGGCATTTTGCAGTTTGGACTCCTGGCCCTGCTGTGCAGCTGTTACAGTCACACTGGCAGATGATGTACAGTGAAAGCTCACTGGATGAGGTCAACTCACCAGCAGAAAGTGTGCTTAATTGGCACCATGGAGAGGCGGAGACAATTGCAAACACCAACACTCCCCTTGTACATATTTTTCTCTCTCTTAAACATGCATGCTCACAAGATCTCCACAGGAAGTGAAGGGCTCAAAAATTACATTAATCTATTAAAAAAAATATTAGTTTTAAATAAAAATCTTTATAATTCAATATCTGCTCATGAAAGCAGGAAAAGCCAGTTTTAACCTAATGATGTAGTTTCACCCTTACTGGATTCTTTGTGCCTATAGGCTTTATAAAATTCTCTCAGCACTGGGTAACATTATATACCATATGCATTGCCTGCAGTACCTCAGCACAACAGAGCAGATTAAGGACAGTATTTCCACCTACCCTTTGAAGAATTATATCAGATCTTTTAACCCCCTCTGAAAACAGTTTGATGAATTAATTATATTTATGATGCTCAACAACAGCTTTTATAATTCCACACTTTGTAGCTCTCATGCCATAAACAGTCATAAATTCAGCCAGACTTCTCCATATTGGAGCAAGACATGACAGAAAGCAAAGGAATTCAAGGCTTTGAGAACTTTCTTTCCTCTCAGTTGGGGTTCAGAAAACTTGTTGAGTTTGTAAACTTTTTCCTCCCCTCTAATTCTCTTTTCACCCGGATTTAAACAAACAAATATGCTTGGAGTTTTTTTGTGTGTTTTGCATTGTGATTGGGAGAACATGCTTGAAATTCAAGACTGACACATATGGAAACCGTATACAACACAATATATCTGTGGCTTGCTAGTCCTTCACCTTCCTCATTGAGTTGAATACTGAGTGTGTTAAGAGTTTCAAGACAGACTCCCTAGAAGATGTCTGTGACATGATATTGAGCTCTCCAGCTTTTAATCGCTAAGGAAAGTCTACCTATCTTTTGGGCCTCCTATTATCACTTCCACATGCCTTACAGCTATGAATGAATGTATCACACACTACATTACTGAGAAGTACTTTTGTGGTCATAGAGCTGAATCAGAGAGAGATTAAGTATCTGTGTGAAAGTCACACAGGAAATTTGTGACAGAGCCAAGAATTTCCTGAACGCTAACCTACTGTTTTTAATTATTGTTTTTCTAGTTCTCCTTTGGTAATATTCAAAGTTGAGGTGAACCTTGTATTGAGTATTCACCTCTGTATATATACTCATTAAGAGAAGATCTGCAGACCTTTCTCTAAAGAGCATCTCTAAGTAGGGAAAGGAGACAAAGGGCAGGAGAAAGGACTCATTAGCTGTACCCCACACACGTGTCAGAAACTAAAACACAGAGCCAGCAATGCAGTTTGCTCCAGGCCACACAGGAAGTTTGCAGCAGAGACAAGGAATTTCATCTACATCCCCCAAATCCCAGTCCGGCACTTTCAACATCTTCCCTAATCAGTTCATATTTCATATGATATGCAGTCTATACTGTATGGCCTTGGAAATATTTTTTTTTTTCACTCTTTCTTCCTCTCTGAAATAATGTAATCCAGGAATGTGTGCACTGAACTTTTGAACCTTTGATGTTTAAGTAGGTTCGAAATTAAGCAAACTGTGTTTCCATGCTGTTAATTGGAATCACTTTGCCTGTATCTTTTAGCAGCCTCCACATGGTTAACTTTAAACTCCCATGACAGCCCGAACAGAAAAAAAAAAAATAAAAATCAAGTCCCATGGAATGAGTTAAACATTTTAACGGTACAAAACAGTGAGTTGTGGTAGGTCTCTTTAAAACTGAATCAGGAAAGCGACAGGCGTCTGTGTGTATACTTCCTCTTGCCTGGGTTGAAGGTCATTATTTTGAACTAATAGCTGACCCCTGTGGCCTCTGGAAGGCCATTATGCTTAATAGCCTGAGCTAATTTGCTGTGCTACAGGGTTGGCTGATCTTTATTTTAATCTCCTGCACCTTCTCCTGCTCTTGTGGGAAAAGCAACTGCTCTGATATAATCCAGTTGGCACCAGATTGCCTAGAGGAGGGAACTGGCGAGCTGCTCTGAGACAGGACTATACAGTAATTTATCGAGGCTTGACTCTTCTGGCAAAAAAATAAAGGTAGGGAAAGGGAAGACATATGCATACATGCACACACACATTCATGTTCACACAGTGTAGAGAAGGAGGGAGCGCTGGAGACTGAAGCTAGGTAGAGGCATAGAAAATGCAAGAGACAGAATGAGGGAAATTGTCCTAACCCCATTTTCCTTGCTTTAAGGCACTTTGAAAGAATAACGCCCAAATGATTTGCTGCCAAGAAACAGAAATAGCTTTGCTAGTACTCTTTCTCATAAAATCAAGTACCTATTTGAAAAGCAAAATTTCTTTGCCAGCTACATGTACCCATGTCTCTTCCAGCATTACTGAAGAGGCTGTCGTGACTTGTTTAAAAATCAGCTAAAATAAAAAGCAAACACATAAAGAGCATCAGCTGCTAGAGACATATTCTCAGAGGTGAGGTAAAGTCTCATGAGGCGCTGCTCTCACAACCTTTGTCCAGACGGAGGGATGATGGAGGAAAATCTGATCTGGGGAGGATCAGTGTTGTTTACGTGGGATATGTGGCTCCAACAACAGCAGGGCTGGGGCTGCAGAGGTGCCCAGCAAAGAGGGAGACAGGCTCTTACGCCCTCTTCACCCTCAGTATTTTTCCCCTGCTCTGAACAGCAGCACATTTCAGAGCTTTTGCTTTCTTTGCTTTCTGTCTTAGTTGACATTGTTCTGCATTTGCTTCTTCCTTTGCGGATCCCTGTCTCCTGTATGAGTCTTGTGCCCTGAGCAAGGGGGGGACTCAATGAAAAAATATCAAGTCAGCAGTAAACTGAAGATTTTACAGCATGCAAGGGTTTGCATGTTGAGGAGCAAGACATGTGCTTACATAGGTGTGTTTTTGTACTGGCAGTCACATGCATGAAATACCCCAGAAATATGCACAGCATGACCAACTATTGCAAATTACAGTTCCTCATTCCTCCCTTTTCCCAGTAATTTTTCATGGTCTGCTGCTCTTGCTGATATCTTGTCTAACATGCTGTTGCTGGCTGTTCAGGGAGGCTTGGACACTCTGCTTCATATCTGTGCTATGCAGAAAATTGAAGAAGTAATAGGGCCTTGGAGCTGTGTCAGTGGTTTTCCCCTTCTACACCCACTGCAGCTGCCAGTGACTCTTGACAGGGCTCTGGTCCTTTCTGCATTGGATATTTCTGGATGTGGGTGGTGAAAGTCCCGGACATCCCTAACCCCGTCACCAATGCTGGCTCCTACCAGATAGTCCAGTCCTACCAGCAAACTCCATGGAAATGCAGTGTTTGTCTCCCTGGCTCACCTCTGAGTCTGAGGCTGTCCCTGTTCATGGTGTCTGGGCTGTTCTGACTGAATTTCCTATAGCAGCAGCCTTGACGTTAATGAGTGGGGTTGACAGCTATCAGCTGATGTGCTGAGGACTAAGAATTCTTAAATATATCTGAATTATGCTATTGTATATAATTTTATAAAAAGAAAAAAAGGCCATGCAGCTGAATTTCTATTACATTTCTTGCCCCCACTCAACCTCTGAGGACTCTTGGACTTGTCATGATGAATGCTCAAAATCACAGCTGCACAGGGGAAGGACTGTTGGTCCAGTGGAACTGGGGCACTGTGTGCCTCTGCCACATATGGAGAAGAATATTCCCATGGGGCACCCTGAGCTGGTGGCCCAGACTCAGCTGTGAGGACCCCAGTCTCCAGGCAGATTCCCTGTGCATGGGAAATACATCGCTGCCCTTGTAAAGCAGCTTCCCACTGGCTTTGAGCTATCAGAAGAGCCCAGGCCCCAGGATCTCCATTGTTTGGCAGAGTGTTTGCACCCCAGGGGTATTAACACACCTCTAATCTTTCCATCTACATCAGCCTGAATATTTGTGATATTGCCCTCAACATTTTATATCATCAACTGGAAAAATAATTTTAAAAGCAGTTTCTTGCAGAAAAGTGATCAAAAGAAAGCAATTAAAAATCAAGAGCAAAAAATTATCTGCCCAAAACAGCACACATCTCCCATGGTTTTGCCATGTGTCCAGAGGAGTTATCATGGTTTTGGGGGTTTGTTTTTGTTTTTGTTTTTGTTTTTGTTTTTTTTTAATGCCTTTGTAAGACCTCCAGGTTTCAGGATTATAATGTTGCATCCTTCAGTACCGTCAGTACCCTAGTAAAATAAAAGGCCTCCTGCAGGTGGTGCTACAATGCTGCAAGTATTTTTAATTAGACTAGGCACAAGAAGTACCTCCATTAGCATCTTCCCTTACATTACCACAAATGAAAAACAGTATGTAAGAGTAGCTCACTACAGGCAGCAAAGTTCAAACTAGCTTCAAATGAAGATGTACAGATAAAACATCTTGGAGACCTGGATTTAACTCACTCTCAGTAACACAACTCCACTTTTTCAACATAGCTTGCAATTAGTTGTATATTCAGAAAACTATTTCTTCTCGTCCTGCAAATTCTGAGGAAAATCGTGGCCTTGTTCTCCATTGCCTGATGACTTGTGCAGTCAAATATTATGCTGCAAAATGAAGACAAAGCAGCTGTAAGATGCCATATATCAGACAGGTGAGCATCTTACACCTCACAGCAGTGGTATTACTGTCGAAGAAACAGACAAAAGGGGCAAAATAATTAAATAAAAAATTAAAAATTTCTGTCTGCTAATGACAAAGTCTTCATAGTTTATGAATTTCTCATCTTCCATTGACTGGACAAAATAGCTTGGCTTAGACAGTCTAACCCAATGGGTCACCTCTTCATGGGCACAGCCAGGACCCATTTCTCTTTGTCTTTAAATGGCATCAGATGGCCCAAACAAATGCAGGTATTATGTAGGAAACAAAATTAACCGGTGGAGCAAAATACTACCATTTAAAACCCTCATCATTTAAATGATCTTTAAAAGAAGATTGTTATTCTACAGATATTCATGTCTTTAAAGATGTCTGTTTTTTCCTTCCTTCTTATCTACTATTTTTTTTATTTATCTTTTTTTTCTCTATTTATTGATTTACTTGCTATTGTGAAAGAAATAAGGAAATAGAAGGAAGCAATAAAGACCCAAAACCTTTAGAAATAAAAAGGCAAAATAATTAAAATAAGTTTGTCTGTGTGCTAGTCAAAAACTACTGCGATCCAGGTTGCCTTGTAGTTAAGATAACCTGGCATGGCATCCTGTTGAACTTCCTCTTCTTGCTGACTTAAGGGTGTCAGGTCAGAAAATAAATGAAGGCTGAATGATGATGCAACACCAACACTTCCATAAGAAACAGCTTCAATTAAATTAAAAATGCAACAACAATAATTAACATACATGAGAAGTTGCTCTCAGCTAAGCCTGAATCTTATGCTTTGATTTTATTTCATATTTTTTCCCTTCCTTATGTACAGCACCTGAAATTTCCCAGGGAATTTACAGGGAGAGGCATAGATTTGAAGACAGTAATATCCTGCTCTTCAGTGCTATTTCAAGGAAACTCAGTGCAGGAACAATATGAATTTACTCTTCATTCACTCATTCTCATAGAAGTACAATGTGTCTGGGCTAGCCTGGCTCTTAGCTGTTCAAAGACAAATTCTTTTTTATAATTAGAGAATAGGTTGCCACTTCTAAATGGAAAACCATTAGTAACCATCAGCTGAGCTGTGTCCATTTCTTTGCAAAGTGCTATTGTGATCAAATAGATATTCCTTATTTAAGGGAATAGTACAACTGATACAACAGATTTTGAATATTTTTTTTCATAAGGTGAAACCCTTCATGTAGATGCAGTTCTAAAACACAGATTCCCTGCCATAAACCTGCCATGTCTTCTTGAAAGATCAGCTAGATGAAGAGAACATAGAGACATTTTCCGACTTTTTTATTAAAGATCCATTCTTCATCTGAAGTCTATAATGAAAATAAGTGAGAATAGAAAAGTTCAGTGTCTGCATATGCGCACCTACCCCCCTCTTGGGAAGAAAGCTTTGCCTTAGAGGGTTAAGAGTTCACATTTTTTGAGACACTAACCTTGAGGACTATTCATATGGATGTTATTTATGGCCTTCTTGAAACACATCATCATGTCCTTGAGGGAACAGGAATGACATGGGGCTCAAACTTAGCACTCCAGGGGTTTCTGCAGATAGCAGCAGATCTCCCTGGAGGATCCTTCCTTTGTGACCAATATATTTTATGACTCTGGCTTTCTTTGGATAAGTCCCAGAGCTCTGTGTCAGATCACAGAGGCAAGATTAGAGGGGGACACCTGGTTTGCAAAGCCCAAGGGGTTTATGTAGTACGTTGTGCTTAGCTGCTCAGTGCTGTGGAGATTGAAGTGATTTATGGGCATAGGCAGCAGCAGAGATTTAGGCACGCAGGAGAGTGCACCAACAGCGACATAGAGACTTGGGGTCCATTGACAGAGGGCATTTGGAGGAAGCCAGTGTTGGATTCAGACACCTCATGTAGCATTGAGGCCACTATTAGAGGAGATTGCCTTTTTGTGGATTTATTTTTCTGCAGTATATAAAATTCCTCTCCTTAGTTATTTTTATCACTGCCATGTACACATCATTACAGAGCAGATGTGAAGGCCAATCAGATACTTCTTGTAAAGCACTCATACAATTGTTATTGTTACCACTGCTTTGTAGGAACATAGTACTCCTCTGAAGCAAAATCTCTGCTTTGAGATTTTTTAATATACTAGAATTATGGAGTAAACTTCCAGTGATTGGAAAATAACCTGCTGTATCTTTACCTTTGAAGGGAAATGGTTGTACTGTTTCCTTGGTGAAGCTACTTTAAGATACTTCTGGAGATAATCATTTAATAGCTGTACCCATTTCAAATAGGAAATGTGATATTGACACAACAGACATCTACCTAAAACCCTCAGAAAAAAACCCACAAAGTCTAGTGTGACAGAAAGAGTAAGGCATTTCTTATATGAGAACCATGGGATTTTTATAGTTATTGAAGAATTTCCCCTGTCTGGGTAGTCTGTTGAAATCAACCTGAAGCAACTGAGAAACCAATTTCTATATTAGTATTCTGTTCAACTGCATAAAGAAAGCCTGTTGTAATTCTGTAATTCCATTCTATATAAAAGAATGGATTGGTTTGTTTTGTTTTTGTTTTTTCATTTCAAACCATCAACAGCTTTGTTTAGCATCACGGAAAGATTAACATTGGCAAGAAGCTTACAGATAGAATTGACTGGCTTTTGGTCATAACCAGACTGTTTTGTCTATGGCAAATGACTCAAATGGTAACAAAGAAGTAGAAGTCTCAGTCGTGCTCCTCCCTTACTGCTCTACTAAACCTAGAAAGTTCTTTCCTCTATTCCTTTTGAAAAGTCATGATCCACATATCTTTCACAGTAACCTTGAAGAGATTTCCATAGTGTAGCCTGAGAGTAACTTCACTTGATATGAAGCCTCCCATAGACCAGTTCCTTGTTAACTCAAACAGCACAAATATTGTTTGTTCCAGATAGAAGTTTATAGCTATATTTTCTCAAAGAAAAAGATAAACAACATAAAAACATAATTATTTTCCTACAGGGAAGCGAACCTTTTCCTCTTATTTTCATACACATTAGATGGCCCCTCTCCTAGGTGTTTTTATAAGGAATGGCTTTAGTTTGTAAATTCCAGGATATAGTGCTTCAAAGGCATGGCAGCAAGAGTATAGATTTTACTCTATTCCACATTAAACACCCCTGAATTTAAGGAAACAATATACCCGGTGAGCATGTAACTCAAGGACTAACTGGATTACCACTTGGAAGTCCTGCTGGGCAGTGGGAGGCTTTCCTGTCCCAGGCAGATTTTCAAGAGTTCAACATTTATGTTCTGAATCACAGTGACTATCTACTCTCACTATTTGATTTTTTTTTTCTTTTTTTTTTCTTATTGCAATCATCTTGGGTAAAACAATGCTGTCTGGGCTATTTCAGTTGTTGCAAAATGCTTAATTTATTAAAATACATCTCTCACAAAAAAAGTTTATATTCTACTTTACATCTAATAGCTCTTCTAAATGAAAACTTTTAGAACAGAAATGCTAAGAACATCTAACATTTTTACCAATTTGGAAAAAACAAAAAAGAGTAAGAAAGTTTTAAAATCTGTAGAGCTAAGTTCTGTGAAGATACTGTAGACTGAGTCTTGGTCAAACAGCATTTTCTAGTAATAAAAATTTGGCTATGCATGTCCAGTTGACTGTTTGCATTTCCAACAAGATGAGCGCTTGTGGAGCAGAAAGAACTGTTCCATTTTGAAGACTGTTTTTATAAACATTTCTATTCACATGTGAAGAATAATCAGCAGAAGACCAAACTCAAAATCAGTCAGTGTAATGCCAGGGTCTGCCTTACCTGATGACCATCCTTCTCATTTCTTCTGCAGTGAAGTTAATGTAGTTTGCATTAAACCTGCATTTCTTTATTTTTTTTTTCTTCCAAGCTGTGAGAAACAATGCACCATTAGAATATATTTTTTTTAATAGTCACATGATATGATAAGAGTAGATAAAATTTCTTATAAATGTCTGGTGTTTACTTTTAAGATTTTTCTGCATTAGTAGAAAAGAAACCAATAGTAGCTAAAGAAATCAGTTTTGACATTTGAAATCTGACACACAAGGTTGGCATATTTTCATCATCTTGTTTGCTATTTCTTTGCAGTAATATTTAACTACCGTTGATGGCTTTGCCATATTCTGAGTTTTGGATGTGTGGAAATTGTTCCAAATAATATGTCATAGAAATATGAAGGTAGAAAAGGCTTTTTTAAAGGAAACTGCAGTGTTTTTCTTCACTGTGAAATTTCATGTAGGAGTGTTGCTTTTTTAAGTTCTTCAACATGTGATAGGAACTGGTAGAGCAGCAGATACAAACTTGAATATATTCTGGGAGCTGACAAAAATCTTTATTTAGTCATGTATTTTTCTGCAAATAAATATTTTGCTCATGATTAATGTCTGCTTCCCACATAATATTTTGACCTTTAGTAAAAAACCAAACCAAACAAACAAACCACTGAAAACAGAAAATTTAAATCTAGAAATGTGGATTAAATCCAGAAACATGAACATTTTTATAGTGTTTCCTGCTCTGTTTCTTTTCGCTGTCTGGCTGCTGAAGACATCATGTATGCTCGTTTGTCCTTGTGGCTAGAGTGTTTTGCTGTTTTTCAGCAGAATGGGAGAAGAGAATATGTTGGTCAATCTTCCTGGGAGCATGGAAGGAGTACAGAGCACCTGTGGCATGACTGCTGCAAGGCATTTGCTGCTTGCTTCCACCTCTGCATGTGGCAGGAAAGGTTCCAGCCCATGGTTTATATACACCAGGGAAAGACAATATGCAGACTAATATCAAAACAACAGGCTGTGATACAAGCATCTTTTTTCTGAAGTGACAAAAGTTATTCGACATGTATCACATTTGCCTAGTCTACCTATAAGGAAAACCATGCTTATTTCTGTAATAATTTTCTGTAAATGCTGAGCTCCTCAGGGCAAAACATGAGTTCTGCACTAATGGAAAAAGGGAAATAGTTTTGCTGTGCAAAATGGCATGGGTGAAGGAAAGAAATAAACCCAAGGATACAAAAGAGAACAGGAAGATGCATATGCAAATGTACTTGTACATGTCCCTGCACAAACACATACATGTATGTGTATCTTCATTCCAAATATAAAGTGGAATTAATAATCTTAGTTAACATTGGACCACAAAAAAGTAGACTCTATCTGAAGAATTATTCTCTGCAGGCTGTTTAATATATAGAGATATAGAGACATGTAGGGAGTTCCCTCGTAGTTTCATCCTAAAGAAGAAGTCTAAGATCAATCTGCTAAATTCCTCACTCCTCTCTCTCTCCCCCTCAGCCACTCTGTAATTTCTGACTTTCTCTTCCCCAATCTGTAAGTGTGCCATCGTCTTTCCAATTAGTATAGGAAAAGCAAATCCCAGAGCTGCAATGTGCCATACCAACGGTGCTCAGAAGGAATAGTTCAGGGACACAGCTACTTTCCACAACGTATACTAGGACAAAACCATATTAGCCTTGTGGAATACACTTTAATAAGCATAGCCTTTTTGCATAAAGTTTTCTCCTACTTTTCCTAAAAAACAAACTGAGTGAACTGTCTAATGGGAAAACTGAAAAATCTGAGTGTGTTTTTATTATATTTAGATGCTTTGCTCTTATCAAAGGTGTTTTCTTGCAGCCTTATAGTGTTCAACTGAGAGTAATTTTCCAACCCAGAAAGTAATTTAGAAATATCCAGAATGTAAGCCTGTTTTATTTTCTGAGTGTATAGGAGTAACATGACAGTCTTCAGTAGTCCACCTGACAACATAACTTCTGTGGTTGGCAAAGCATTCAGATAAAGTAGGAGCTGATCTGAAACAGCTTCAAATGAGCTTCAACTCAAGTTAAAATTTTAGCAGGATACCATTTATTAAAGCAACATTTTCATTATCCATCTACACTGTGATTATTTTGCATACTACTAATTTTTCAGCATGTGAAAATGAAAAAACTTCTTTTGCACAGTGTGTTGCAGATGTATGACTTTCTTCCCATGCTCTGTGTATATAACTGCTGCTAATGCCAAATATTGTACACTGAACACGAGAGGAAGAAGCAACCTATAGAGCTCCAGTCAAGGGAACTACTACCTGTCAAAAGTGGAAGGCCTGCATTTACAAAAGTGAGTTTTCATTTTCAGATGCAGTTCCAATGATATATATATCTTAGCACTATTGATAGAACCTTTAACAGAAGTATGACTTCAGTATGTAATTACTAGCCCCATCTTGGCCTAAGTTAACAGACATTCTTCCAGGGATGTCCTGGGTAGAGGTCAGAAGTTAGCACAGAGCATGGACCATCCCTAGGAAATAATCTGGATGTGGCCACCCTATCTTGGAAGGTAGGAAACTTTAAAAGTCTGGATGTGGGCCAGTCTCCACACAATCAAACCCAGAGAACGGGCCCTGATACAATGTCCTTCAATAGGGCAGATGTTGCTTTAGAATTTTTATTGCCTGTGACTGTACAAACCAGCAGAGAATGATAAAGTGAAACAGAGTAGTGAACCTAAATTAAGATACCTTTATGGCTATAAGAGTAAAATTTTGGTGACAAAAAAGGAGACAGGGATTGTTACCTTGAATTCATAGTTTCCATTTCTCTCTTGCTGTAACTAGAAACAGAAGAAGACTTGCAAATCACAATACTTAACCTACGATTTGGTCTCTGATGGGTTCTGGTTTAACCATGCATGAGCCTTTTGGCAAGGTTCATTTTGAAAGGAATCAGGAAGCCAAACCTAAGCCTTATTGGGGGGTATTTCTGCCCTTGCTGTGATGTGGTCTCATCATGTCACTCAGGAATGAAGCACTTGCTGTTACATTAAACACAAGAATAACACAGGAAATTGATTTATGTTGGCACAGTTTTCCTAGTTTAAATTATTTACCTGAAATCCAAACCAGAACTACAGTCGAAGTATAGTTCAGAGCTCAGATTTCTTGGGCTCACGTTAGAGAACTAGACATTTATTCCAGATGGTCCATCTGCCTTCTATTACTATTTTCTGGTAAATAAAATGAAGAGGGTACATACATTCACTGCCACATTAGAAAAATAAAAATTAAAAGGCCAAGAATTTTATAAAACAAATTAATGAAAGTAGCCAGAGAGTGTGAACAAATATTAGAAGAAAAGTATGTCTGCTTCCAGAACATATCTTTAATATTCCCTTTTATCTACTGATGCTTGTGATAGTATTTAAAGCCAGGAAAAAAATGCACAGAGACACTGTTGACATCAGTTGGTAAGAAATTACACCCACTGAGCAGCCAGTGCTATTGTTTGCAAATATGGACTGAAGTGAAAAAGTATTTTTCAGTTTTTAAAAAGAGCTTTATCTGAAGAAATAGAAAACTAACACAAAACAAAGAGGCAACTGGAAGTCAGAGGACACCTTACCTGTGAGGGTGTCAAGATGAGGAATCCATTAAGATAGGCTGATACCATATTTAATTGTCTGCCAAACTGCAGCTCAAGTATAAGTGGAAGCTTTTTTTAAGATTGGAGGGATTTAGTTAACTTTCTGATTATCATTAGGTTTTTTCTTCATGCTTTTGCACTTTGGGACTTAGCCAGAACCTGAAAAGGAAATACCTCTGTACCCTGAGAGAAACTATTTGTGAAGAATTTCTGGCTTGACCTTAAACAGGAATTGTCTGAAATTACAGGAAAGACTTTTTACAAGATTTCCCTCCTAGCTTTGCAAATGCAAGCCATTCAGAGGTTTTGGGTGCTTATCAGCAGCTCCGGGAAGCATTTAAGGTTTGTCCAGTTTATAGCTAACAGGGAGAGGTCCTCGCAAGCAGTAAAGAATAGTGCCATTTTCTCTGAAAGTTATTAGTTTCCTGACTGTAGGATGGTTTGGGACAGTATAAAGATAACAGTAAAAACAGTATATGGACAGAATATTTTAATTTTCAACCTCGAGGTGTTTAGTGTAACCCTTCAGTGCTACTGTAGCCATGGAAAAGGACTAAAGAAGGTACATCTGTATATGTTTTATTCCATTAATGTTAGCTCTTTAAATTATAGTCCCAAGTGGTCCTTTCCTACCGTGCATGCCGAATATATTAACTCTCTATTGCCAAACAATTTTAAAGCAGCTTTGTGTTATGAAAAGTTTTATTTAGCAAAGCTTTTTGAAAAAAAAACAGGTAAACATCTCTGCGAAACAGAGGTTTTCAAATCCATGATTATAACTGTCCCTGCACTGAGCAAATAAGAGAAAACCTGTGATACTTGTCAGATGCTGGCGCAATTGAAAACATTTCCGTGTAAGTAACAGTCTTATGCTGACCTCACAAGAACTACTGGCATGTTGCAGTCTGTATTCCACTCATAACTTCATGCCTATTAGGAAGTTTCTGAAGCATTAGCGTGCCTATATAGCCAGGGACTACGGCTCAGTTTGCCTATGGCACTGCTCTTTGTTGCTGGATATTTGCTACAGACTGGTTCTGAGGAGGGCTGCTTGCCATATGACAAGAAGATGCATTTACTGGGTGTAGACTTTGGTCACTTCATCTGAACTCCAGAGCAAGAAACGTGAGAGAGGTTTCTCTTGGTCAAGATGTCTTTTAAATGACAATAAAAATTTCTTTCTCTGTTCATTTGCTTGAATGAATACTTGTGCTTGCTTGGGGAAGTCTTCAACTACTTTTTTATTCTCTCCTTCAAGAAGTAGAGGAAGCAGTCTCCCAAATTCAACTTTTTGGGAAATGCCTTTATCAAACAGTTTCAAGAAAGATAAGAATGTCTGCTCATCATCAGAGCTTTTCTTTATTAATATATAATAGTGTTGTATTAATAGGATCACTATATACTCTTGTTATTTTATTGTTACCTACTAAAGAAAACTTGTGTGTGTGCTATTATGTTACACTGAAGAGCTGTTTGTCTGAATTTCAATATTATTGGAAAACTCAGATACAGTTTACGATCTAAAATCCAAACTAAATAAATATTTAATGATTTTTCATTAATTTGCCAACATTCTATTAGCGATTATCTGCAGGTCCTTTTTTGTCTTCATATTATTATTATTATTGTTCCTTAATACTCATTATTCTTACCCACTCTGTTAGTCACAGAGTCTGTCCACAGGAGAGGCTTTTGCTCCAGGGAGCTTATAATGCAATTATCTCATATTCTAAAGAGTCTAGTGGCATTTAATTATGGAGTGAGATAGTGCTAAACATGACAATTTAAATTTGTTTAACGTAAGAATTGAATATTTAATCTTGACACAGGAAAGCAAACATTTTTTTTGCTGGAAAGTTAGGCCAGCTCAAGTTGTGACCTATTTTATCAGATGGTTATACTTTCCAATGCAGCCAAGGCTGGAGACAATGTTGACTTCTAAAGGTAGCAAATGAACTAAAGAGTTAGACTTCCCACAGGCATCACACTTGTCTCTAAACCTCAGTGGAGACTATTTTCATCTTTGTAACCTTGACTGACCTTTGATATTGTCCTCATTTTCTGAGATCTCAGATCCTCTTGATACCCTTTGCTTTTTGCTTGTTTGTTTGCTTATCCAGTTCCCAGAATCTTCTGTGGTAGATGCATCCCATCACCTGGTCTCAGAGATGCTGAATTGTTTCTCCTTAAGGACCCTTCTCTCTACTGTGCATATTGATTCTGTTCTTTCTTTGTTAAAAGTGCTTAATCCTGAATCAGATTGGTAGATAGAATTCAAAAGGCATCCCAGGATGATGTACAATGCATGTACTTGGCTCATGAAGCCACTTTCCATCATTCATTAGCAGTTCCAGCTAACTGGGGAGGTCCCAGTTGACTGGGTATTAGCAAATGTGACACCCATCTACATGAAGGGCCAGAAGGAGAATCTGGGGAGCTACAGGGATGTCAGTCTGACCTTGGTGCCAGGGAAGGTTATGGAGCACATCATCCTGAGTGCCATCACATGGCACATACGGGACAACCAGGTGATCAGGTCCAGTCAGCATGAGTTTATGAAAAGCAGGTCCTTATTGACAAACCTGATCTCCTTCTATGACAAGGTGACCCACCTAATGGCTGTGGATGTTTTTTACCTGGACTTTAGTAAAGCTTTTGACACTGTTTCCCACAGCATTCTTCTGGAGAAACAGGCTGCTCACGGCTTGGATGGGCATATGCTTCACTGGAAAAATAACTGTCTGGATGGCTGGGCCAAAGAGTGGTGGTGGTGAATGGAGATAAATCCAGTTGGTGGCTGCTCACAAGTGGCATACCCCAAGACTCAGTATTGGAGCCAGTTCTGTTTAGTATCTTTATCAATGATCTGGATGAAGTGATCAAGGGTACCCTCAGTAAGTTTGCAGGAAACACAAAGTTAGGTGGGAGTGTTGATCTGCTTGAAGGTAGGAAGGCTGTAGAGCCTGGGACCTGGACAGGCTGGATTGATGGGCCAAGGTCAATTGTATGAGTTCAACAAAGCCAGCTGATGAGTCCTGCATCTGAGTCACAACAACCCCATGAAACACTACAGGCTTGAGGAAGAAGAGTGTCTGGAAAACTTCCCAGTAAAAAAGGACCTGGGCATACTGGTCAGAAGCCTGATGAATATATGCCAGCAGTGTGCCCAGGTGGCCAAGAAGGTCAATAGCATCCTGGCTTGTATTAGAAATAGCGTGGCCAGTTGGACTAGTGAAGTGGTTGTACCTCTGTACTCATCACTGGTGAGGTTTCACCTCAAATACTGTGTTCACTTTTGGACCCCTCACTACAAGAAAGACATTGAGGTGCTAGAGTGTGTCCGAGGAAGGGCAGCAAAGCTGGTGAAGGGTCTAGAGAACAAGTCTTATGAGGCAGGGCTGATGGAACTGGGGTTGTTTAGCCTGGAGAAAAAGAGGCTCATGGGAGACCTTAATGCTCTCTACAACTACCTGAGGCTGTAGCAAGGTGGGTGTCAGCCTATTCTCTCAAGTAAGAAGCCATGAGACAAGAGGAAATGTCCTCAGGTTGTGCCAGGTTAGGTTTAGGTTGGATTATTATATTAACACGTTATCAGGCATTGGAACAGCTTGCCCGGGGAAGTGGTTGAGTCACCATTCCTGAAGGTATTTAAGAGTCATGTAGATATAGTGCTTAGGGATATGGTTTAGTCGAGGTCTTGCCAGTGTTAGGTTAATGGTTGGAATAGATGATCTTAAAAGTCTTTTCCAAACTAGGAAATTCTGTGATTCTGTGATTCGGAAATATTTTTTTGCCGAAAGAAATGGAAAGCACTGGAACAGGATGTCCAGGGAAGTGGTGGAGTCACCATCCCTGGAGGTATTTATAAGACGTGTAGATGTGGTGCTGAGAGACATAGTTTAGTGGTGACCTGGAAATGCTGGATTAACGTTGGGACTTGATGATCTTAAAGGTTTCTTCCAACCAAAATATGCTATGACTCTATGCACAGGGACATTGCACTGGACAAAAAGAATTCCTATCACTTAGTGTTTTGCCTAAGCTGGCTTCTGAAGTGGTAATAAATTGCATCAAAAGTTGCACAGTTTTATTTGAAATAAGTCCAATCTCATCACCTACAACTGAAAGCATAATATGGTCCAACGTTAACATTGTGTGGCTGTCTCATTGGCATATCAGCATTCCTAAAAGTAAGAGATTTTCAGGCATAGATTTACCAGAGGAGAAAAAGGATTTTTTCTTTTCACTTTTCCCTGTTAGTCATTGTAATGAGCTGGTTGTGACATGAGGGGAGAGCTGAGCTGAGCTGAGCTGAGCTGAGATGAGCTGAGCTGAGCTGAGCTGAGCTGCTCTGTAAGGATCCCTGAGAGCATAGCATCATCTCTCTCTGACTCTTGCACTCAATCTGATAGAAACATATTATAAAAACATCCAGTTTTTCATAGCATACTAATTTATGTTAATCTCATAAATGTATATATTTAAGCTACTAAAACTGGCCAACTTCAAGTACTGTCTCTTTAAATATTGACCTATATTGTACTGTGAAAAATTCATCGGCAAACGATAGCTGACAGCTCAACCACTAGCATGCATGTCTCAACATTTTTATTGCTTCGTTAGTTAAGCATTCTGTCTCCTACCCACTGAAGAGATGTATTTTTAAACACGCATTCAGAGCCAAATCCAGAACTTATGTAAAATAAGTGATTGGATGCATTTTCATTAATTCACTAGCAATTTTGTCTCAATGCTTTATATTATTAAAGCAAAATCTATGTATAGTGGAAGTTAGTTCAGTTTACTTCTTAAGCAAGGCAATTCAAATAAAAATGTTTTTGTGGCAAAATTTAATGTTCTTAATTGTTCTGTGTGACTTTGAGTCTTCACAAGCTCTGAATTTTGTTTCAGGAAACTATACTGCCTTGCCAGAACCATATATTTATCCAGAGTTCAATAAATTATCTTCCAAAAGTAATTTTACACCTAATAACTCAGCTACATATGAATTAACTACTTAAATCTATATAGTTTTAAAATATTTAATATGTTGTGAGGCAGACTGATCATCAACCAAGTGATGATTTGTATAACTAATTAAATTGTATGGTCTATGAGTAATGCCTAAAGAAATGCAACATCTTTTCCAGCCCATGAGAAACAGTGTATTGTATAAATCTTAGTCTTGTGCCATAAAAATATGGAACAAACAGCCATGCTCACAACTGAAACAGTAAGAAACTCTACCATTTTAAATCTCCCAATGTACTTAAAGGGGTATTTCAGTCCTTTTTTTTTTTTTTTTTTTTTCTTTTTTAGAAATTTGTAACTCTTCTTCCTTGGAAATTCAGAAATTGTTTTTGCATTACATTCACTGACATTTTGTGCTTCTGTGTCTGTTCAAAGGGCCCATTGGAACAGCCAGGCTTTGCGAAAGGTCTTCCTCATGAAAACCAAAGACACCTCGTAAGCAACTGCAAGTACAGGTTGCATGCATTCTTGACCAGGAGTGTGAGTCCAGGAGAGAACAGACCAGTCATTCAACTGAACAATTCTTCAAATGGGAGACTGAGGGGTACGAGTGTGAGATAAGAGGGCATCCTTCATTGAGGAGTAGAGATCTTGGGAAAGGGCTCTGATGCAAGGAACACTGCTACAGATTACCGAGGTGCCTCCAGTAGAAAGGAAAAACAAAGTGATGCAGATGAGGATCATATAATTCTTTTCTGTGGACTAATGAAAGGATAGCTTGGAATTGGTACAGGGGATATAAGCGGCTGCAGGATTTCTTGTCTAAATTGTGTTGTTGCACACAGATGTCACTGTAGAGATGAATGAATATTGAAGCTATGAGGTCATTGGCAGAGCCTCAAGAATGGTAGGCCAACTTTCCTCTTGGGGCCAGCTCTTTCCGGCTTGTTCCATTTAATTCTTGAGTAAAAGTTGCTCTAGGCTGATAAAACACACACTGCTGACCAAAAGATAGCTGCTCCAGGGCTGTAAACCAGGAGGGTCTGCACACCAGCAGGAGGCTGCACATGAAGAGGTGGTCATTGTGTTATACTCAACTTGCAATCTCTGCAGGGATTTCCTCTTCAGGACATTAATGATAACCTGTCTGGTTTTAGAAATCTAGCAATACTGTTCTGGCAGGCATACAAGAAATTTTCTGTCCGCTATCTTGTTCTGGAAAAAATACCTGTTAGGAGTTCCTCCATTTTTAATTTGATTTACAAAGACAATGATTATTGCCAAATATTGCCCCTGTAATCTGGACTTTTCCCTATCTGGGCACTAGCCTCTAATTGAACATTTCCCACTTTTGATAACTTCTGAATGGCATCTGTTAAGTATTTGAATTAATGTAATTTCTAAGAACGCCATTTTGTTTATATATATGTATTACATACCTAATAATATTTTCTAAGATCCTCCATCATTGACAATGGTAAGTAATACTACTAGCTGCAATGAAAACTTCTGGACCTGTGCTGGTGACTAATACTTTGGAGTAGTATGTGTTTCACATATTAAGAACTATTGTATTATATTAGTAGTATATGTAGTGTTTTATTCTATCATGTTGTAATTAAAATTTCTTCTTCAGTTATATTTGAAAGCTGCAGAAACAGCATAGGCCAATGAAATGTATTAGAGGAAAAAGCTCAGATTCTGTGTTCTTTCTTTTATTTTGCCTACATGACTGTCAAGGTTTAGGGCTGGGCTTACTAACAGGCAAATGACTGCTCTCTGTTAATCACCCTCCCTTCCCAAACGGGAAGAGAAAGGGAATAAGGGAGAGAGACTTATGGATTTGAAAAGAAAACTAAAAGAGCTTTAATTAAAATAATAATAATAATAATAATAACAACATGTAATATAAACCAATATATACAAACCCAATATCTAACCCAACCCATCTGATGGCGATTACATCACCATCACCACTGATGCTGTGGAGCAGGCACTGGGGAAAGTCCCAGACTGGACTCAGCAGCAGATGAGAACCAGATTCAGGAGCTAGATTCTGGAACTGGATTCAGGAACACATGGATCAGGATCAAAGGCAGAATGGACAGAGTCTCCTTGGACACCAGTCACTGAAGAAGAAAGCTTGGCATTTGTGATCCCTGAGCTTTATACTGAATATGAAGTGCATGGGATGGAATACCTCACTGGTCAGTTCAGGGTCACCTGTCCTGTCTGCTTCCCTCCTACAGGTGCGGCCTTTTACTTTCTGCACCCCCCAACGTGGTCCACAAGATCCAGTAGTGACCTTGGTCTGCATACCAATCCTTGGTACTAACTCTAAACATCGAGCGTTATCACTGCTAGAAGCAGACACTGTCTGCAAAAACATGACAATAACTTCAGAAAGTGCAGTTAGTTAGTAGAGACTTAGCTGAGAATTAAAATCACTGAACAGAATTAGTTCTGTTCTAACTCAAACCAGGATAGATGATCAAACACATATCTGTGTCTACAGACTCCAAGTAAACAAGGCTTATTCTATTACTTTCCTTTCGTTCTTCGTAGATTCATGGAATAACAGAATGATGAGGCCATTCCATATTATCCCACTTACTGTAAAATTAATCCAATATTTTCAGTAAAGGAATTTTTTTTTTCCCTACTGACTGATCCTGTGTTATGAAATTTAACCCACTTGGGTATGCAGGGAGAACATCTCATTTTTCCACCCCACAAATATGTATTTTTGTGCCAGAGTCAACAGGAAAAGAAGACTTAGAGCATCCAACTGACTTAGTTTCATATTTCCCTGATGCCCAAACAACTGGAAAGCAGCAGGACCAAAACATTCATAAATTTCTTCCTAGGTGGTACAGACACTAAGACAGGATGTTTGAATCTTTGGCCGGTCCCTGCAGGAATATTACAATACGGGGAAATTTTGTGCACACTACATATATTTATGAGGGATGTTTAAAACTTAACTGGACAATGCATTAGTAAGCATACTTTAGGGAACAGTCTTGATCAGACATGTTACTTGATGTAGAAGGCGTTTACACTTTCTAATCTTATTGTTGGATCCATTGTTCAGTGGCCACACAGGTAATGACTCTGTTCACCATCCTTTCCAATTGCCTTAGGGTGTGAGTCAGGTAACCCTGATCTTTTCCATTCCTTCCAATGCCAGAATCATATATGTTA
>WUAM01000269.1:8681740-8704602 GCA_024336885.1 Actenoides hombroni | reverse complement strand
AACAATATTCATAGGTATTTTACAGAATATCACTCTTCTACACAAAACAGAAAAAAACAATGCAGCAAGGAATCTGCCCCATAGAGGAACTTAGAAGTGTGAAGTGTCAGATCTGCAATTCCCATTGGGAACCCTGGCAGCATAGCTAAATCTCACCCCTCATAAGAATCAAAATAAAAATATAATAAAACATAATAAAATTTATTGTCAAATAAGAGAGGCAGTTTAGTAGAGAGAGAAGACACCAGTGGATGTTATGTGCAGATGTTCACCTGTGCATCCATGTCAGTGATTGTAGTTCCACTTTTGGAGGAAGTTATGAAAAAAATTATCCATTTCTTGGTTTATATCTTATGCACATGGTTAACACAAGTTTCATTGATACTGATTTTTTTTAATTAGAAGCTAAACAATACTCATTGGCCTACTTCTGTTTTATACACTAAATATATCATTTATTATTAACTTTTATGTTCCTCTAGACATCTCTTTCTGGTTGACATTATGCAATCACCATATAAAACCAGATAGTATCTCAAAGAGCTCATGATCTAAGTGCTCAAAATGAAACCAGAGATATATTGACTTTTCCAAGGTCATCCAATGAGCAGTGGACAGAAACAGATATGAAATTCAGTCTTCTTGACTCCTGATCTCCCTCTTTGTTTTCTGAATCACACAACTTTTCTTGGAAATATTCTCTGGAATCTGTTTTATTTTGATATAAAAAGAAATGTGGCATATCATGTTATTACTGTCACATTAGAAACTAAAAAGATGTTGCCTGACATCAAAGTCATATTTATTCTGCTTGAAAATATGTGTGAACATGAGCAGACTGGGTGAAGAAGGCTAAATTCCCAAAGTTTGAAATGCATTTGAGGCACATAAGACCTTTTTTTACACAAAAATCCTGATCAATTTGGGATTATAAAATATATTGACTATAGGTCTCATGAATCTTCGATAACTTTCATAATTTCTGTGTAGAGTCCTTAGCATGTTTTCTGTGCAGATTGTTTCAAAATATCATAGCATGTTTGTGGGGTTTACTGCTGAAGAAAAGTCTATTAAATAGGAACATCAGAAAATTGTCCATGATTGTTTTGACTCATCTCTCCTAAGTTTCACAATCTGCTTTCACCACCTGTTGGGGTCAGAGTGGAAGACAGTCATGTAAGCTGTCTTTGTGGTCAGCTATGACTAGGATCCTCCAGGGAATGTTTTGCCTAAGTTCTCTCCGCTGACTACATAGAGGACAAGATGACGATCACAGTTTAGATATCAATTTGTAGTTAGGTAAATCAAGGTGGGATGAATTCTTCCGCTCAGTAAGATATCCTAACAACAATTACAAAAAATAACTGCCCTTCAGCAGTATTATAGTAATTTATAATAATTCTTTATTATTTTAATTCTACCATGATGGCTTTAGTCTTGCTGTGGTGTGTGGCATTCTTCCATGTATGTTAAAACTTCTAGGTATCACAAATATTTCTTTAAGCATTTAAATATGCTGAAAGCGCCCCACAGGATGAATCAAGCACTGATAATTTAAACTTCCTTCAGAAGGACTGCTGAAGCAAGACCCCTATTCTTATCCACAAAAGAAGTCTTTACGTTCACAGTAGTTTATTCCTCTTGCTTTTCCGTCTTCTGTGCTTAATATTCTAGCAAATGAATTTATAGATCATAGGTTTTGCAGGAACATTGAATCTTAAAAGATATTAATGGAAAACTAACTTTGGCTTTGTTAAAGCACCTCTGTAGAGGGAAATCTGGCTTTTAAAAGCTGTGGTCAAAAGCTGAGGAGCACAGATTTTTGTGAGCTCTGTCACAGCTTTCAAGAGAGCTCTGCCTCTGCTCAAAAAACCTAGAGTGGCTCAGATTTCAGATATTTTGAAGGATCTGCTGGAGTACAATTGACAGACCACAGAGTATTTGCACAAAATAGGCAAAGCTTTTGAATGACTAATGTGTATGAGAAAAGTACAAACTGCTAATAAAAATTCCTCAGAAAGGAATAAGCAGAAGATTTGTCAAATTATTTATTCATTCAAAGGCTTCAATCCATCCCCACTGTTTTACACTTGAAGGGCAACTGAGGACTTGAAATACCCCTTCTAATTTAAATACCACCCATATGTTGCAGGACTACGGTAAATTTGAAAGCCATCAGTGGCTGCAACCAAAGCTATATGACAATCTCATTTTTATACAAGTAAAAACAGGTGAGGCCTTGGTTCTGAAAGTATGTGAAATAAAGTAAATTACGTATGGCTGAGTGGTGCTGGAATGCTAGGGTCTCAGTTTAGAATAGCATATGGGATATCTGTGAAGGGTTCTGTGCAATGGAAAGTGAAAATACTGTTCTGTGACAGTGATACTGATGCTGTGGACAAACTAATAACCTAGTATTGCAATCCACAGGTATTCAAAAACCAAAAGCTAAATACCTAGAAATCTTGTGATTGGTATAAATGTCAAGAAACGTTTCAGGACATTACCAAATAGTAGAAGATTTGTGATAAAATCGCAGGAGCTGGCAGCATTAAGTGTAAATTGCACCCAGTTTTTTTCCAGCAACAAAAAAATCCTTTCACATTTTTTAAACTGATAATCAGTCCATACATACAAGTATGCTCTTTCATTTGACTTGAGTGGAAAAAAAAGGTAATTTTTCAGTTACTATTGAAGTCTAGCAATGTTAACACTTTTACAGTGAATTCCCATTTCTTATTTCCAAGAGTGTTCTCTAATTTTTTTTTTCCCTATCATATCATTGAAATAATTGTCTCCATGAGCATTCTAATGCTTAGGTTTATTTGGTTTCAAAGCAGCTCAAGCAACTGAAAGCTGGTCTTGTTCATGATTACTTGCCTGAACTGAAAAATGTTTTGGAAGCCTAAGAAAGGAGAACAAAACCCAGACCATGTTTCATGTGGATCATTCATTTTTATTCCTGATTTCACAGAGTAAATACTGCTGATGGCAACAATAGGAGACCCTCTGTGACTTTGTCACTATTGAACAGTCAGTGCTGTGGAATATATAGAGAAAATGCAAACACGAAGGCACAGGTATCGATCACTAATGTGTTTCCTCTGTCAGCAGTTGCATCTATTAGAAGCCACTATAACAGACTAGCTCCAAGGATTGTGATGGCTTTCAACTCATGACAATACTATCATAGTCACATGAAAGAGGCATTAATGTCTTTTCATTTACAGTTTTCTTTTTAAAACCAGAAAGTTAGTTCCCACTCCTAACTACCAGTATGTGGTGTAGCCTGCTAACCTTCCTGTTATCTCCAGAAAGAATTGAGAAAAAATGTAAAAATTCTAACGTAAGAAGAGGAGAGAGACTTGGTTAAGAAGAAAAGGGAAGGCAGGTGCTTTGTACCTCCAACATCAAAGAGAATTGCACCTACTTCTACGCCCTTGGAGTCCCTACTCGGTCATTAGCAGGCATTAAACAGATTGGGAGTATCAGGCAGACTGAAACTGCTTTGAACCCTGATACAAATTTTATATTTGGTACTAAAGGAAAACAGTTTTGTGTAACCTCGCTGATTGTGAACACAGCCATATGGCAAATACCATCATTACTTTGTCTAAAAACAGATTTTTGCTCCAAAAGCTCATTGAAAGGAATGTTGAATTATTTTCTTTCTGACAAAGTTACAAAGTTTCTGCAGCTGGGCTGTTTGGGCTCAAAGAGATGCCCAGAGGCTAGGATCAGTCTCAGATCATCTGTTTATTCACTTTTAATATTTAAAACTTGAAAAACTGAACAAAAGGTTGTATCCATTGGCTTACACAGTACAACAAATACCTCTGAATTTTGGAAGTTTAGAGATCACTACATTTTGGCAGGAAGGAGTAAGAGGCCCAAAAGAGCTCTTTTTTTCCTTCTAGTCCCATCTAATCCAAATGACTTTCACTGGGTGAAGTCAACCGCTCTGAAATATTTGGTCACCAGCAGCATTCGGTGACTATCTATCCAAGATGCCAACTAAATGAATAAAGAGTCAGAAAAGAAACAATGTAAGATTCATTTTCTGATAAAAGAACTGATTTGATTAGTGACAGCTTACAGATTTCATTCCCCCAGCAGGTTTATAGCCTGACCTAATTGATAGAAGTTTTTATGCAGGGGATCAAAGAAAGATTATATCATATGAATCCTCCTTTCACAGCTGTTTGTATGGGTTAGCTGGAAGGTTACAGATGCTCTTTATACCATTAATTGCCTTGGGACAGGTCTCGGCCTGTGCATGTCTAAACAACCCCTCACAACCCAGATCACATTTCTCCTGTCTATTGATTCTTGAGCAGCTCTTGTGAGAAAAGACAACAAGTTAGCCCTAAAATTTGCTCACATGTACCCATTCTTACAAGATTCCTCCCTATACAGATTCTTCATAGTAAACCCCATAATAATAATCCCTTCTATAATGCCACTACAATAAGATTAGATATTTTAAATTATGTCTGTAAAATCCTATAGTATTTTGTAAACACAATACAATTAAAAAAGATAGGTCCTTTGAAAATATATGCACCTACCAAGAGGCATTGGTAATTAATTAACACATAATTGAATCCTGATCTCAGGTCTCTCAACATTAATGTAGAGTTGCTTCATTGATGTCAATAACATTTATTCATATTCATACTTCTGTAAATAGAGTCAGATGTTGGTTTTTCATATTTACAATTTCTATTCATAGCTTTACAAAATGAATTTGTTTCATAGCAGCCATTTAATTAAAGGGTTTGAATTCCATGAATATTTTTGAAGATATAGTACACATATCTTTCAGTTACATCATCACTTTATTAAACATCTTCATAACTATGAAATACGTAATAATAGCTGATCATGATGATAATGGTTAATTCTTTCTAAAGGACTGACCTTTGCAACTTAAAGGTTGTCTTAAGGATCTGCATTCAGACTGACCATTTGAATATGGACAAGGTAATAAAATCAAAACAACCCTTCTGAATCAACTTTCCACTTTGAAATTTTGCACTGTGTTGTAGCTAAAGACAACACTACACCTTAAGAATCACTACTAGACTCTTATTTTGGTCAAAGGGCCAAGTAAAACACTAGAACTGAAGCCCCTGTAGAAGGAACACATGACTTGTTCCAGGTGTTTAAACCCTGGGAGAATCCATTAGCTTGAATTGTCACAGTTAAAGGGTAAGGGAAAATAATCTCCAAGGCAGATGAAATCTAAACCATTTAGAAGGACTTTATAAATAAGGTCAGCACCTTGCATGGCCCTCAGATCCTTATAGGAAATCTGTGGAGTTCTTGTCAAAATGTTTTTGCTAGCTAGTGCTGTCAAACAAGCTGGTGTTCATTAATAACCACTATTGGTTAATTAAATATGTATATATTGAGGGGGAAAATGATACTATAGACTGTGTCCTGGGTTTGGACAGGGTAGGGTTAATTTTCACAAGAAGCTGGGAGATGCCACAGCCAGGATACCCTACTGAAATAGCCAATGGGACATTTGATACCATAACTGATGTCATGCTGCCTATATAACGGGGAAACTGCTGGGAGGGAAAGACATGTGATTTGAGCAAACTTTGACCTGGCCAGAGAGAGTGGCATTTGGGCAGTGATTGGTCATGCTGTGTATCACTTATTTTATATATTATTTCATTATTATTATTGTTATTACTGCTATTTCTTCTCTTTTTGTGTTGTTAAACATTCCTTATCTCAACCCACGATGTTATACCTTTTTCTCCCGTTTCTCCTTCTCATCCTGCTGGAGGTGGAAGGAGGAGTGAGTGAACAGCTGTGTGGTGCTTAGTCGCTGGAGGGGCTTAAACCATAACAAAGTGTTATAAAAAAAAAGTAAAAAGTAAATTGTCCAAAGTTTTCTATCTATTGTTCATTATGGTGGGCTTTTAAAAAAATAATCTGATTGCTTTGGGTCTTTGTTAACAGATCAAGTCCTAGGCAGGAAGACCTGATTTTCTTCTTTCTTTTACTTCCTTAAACATTCAAAACTTCTAAAAATATGGTGATGATTTATTTCAGTGACTTTTAAGGTTCTTTATTCTTCTCAATATGAAAGAGTGGATATATTTTTGTTCCTTTGCAGGTGTCATATATACTGGAATCATAGAATGATAGAATGGTTTACATTAGAAGGGAACTTAAAGATCGTCTAATTCCAAGCCCCCTATGATGGGCAGGGACACCTCCCACTAGACTGGGTTGCTCAAAGCCCCATCCAATCTGGTCTTGAACACTTCCAGGGAGAAGATGTGCACAACTTCTCTGGGCAACTTGTCCCTCCTCATCTTTCTTGTAGGCCCCCTTTAAGTACTGAAAGGCTGCAGTAAGGTCTCTCTGGAGCCTTCTCTTTTCCAGGGTGAACAACCTCAGTTCTCTGAGACTGTCTTCATAGGGAAGGTGTTCCAGTCCTCTGATCATCTTTGTACCCCTCCTCTGGGGGACCCAGAGCTGAACACAGTACTCCAGGTGAGGTCTCATGTGAGTGAAGCAGAGGGGGAGAATCACCTTCCTTGACACTTATTGTGACGCAGCCCAGGATACAGACAGCTTTCTGGGATGCAAGCACACGTTGGCCCATACTCAGCTTTTCATTCAGCAATATCCCCAAGTTTTTCTCCACAGGGCTGCTTTCATTATACTCATCACCCAGCCTGTATTTGTGCTTGGGTTAGCCCTGACTCATGTGCATGACCTCATACTTGGCCTTGCTGAACTTCATGAGGTTTGCACAGGCCTGTGTCTCAAGACTGTCAAAGTCCTTCTGCATGGCATTCCTTCACTCCAGCATGTCAACTGGACCACACAGCTTGATGTCATTGGCAAACTTGCTGAAGTTGCACTCAATACTACTGTGCATGTCAACAAACAAAGATGTTAAAAAGTGCCAGTCCCAATACCAACCCCTGAGGAATGCCACTCATCACTGGTCTCCACTTGGTCATCAAGCCTTTGACTGCAGCTCTTGAGTGTGACCATCCATTCCTCACCCATTGAGTGGTCCATTCATCAAATCTATGTCTCTCCAATTCAGAGACAAGGATATTGTGCAGGCCAAAGTTTGCTCTCCTGAAGTCCAGGGTAGTGAGCTTGCTGCCTGCCCTAAGGATCCTGAACTCCAGCATTTCATGGTCACTGCAGCCAAGGCTGCCCTTGAGCTTCACATTCCCCACAAAGCCCTCCTTGTTGGTGAGAACAAGGCCTAGCATAGCACCTCTCCTCTTTGGTTCCTCTATCACTCGGAGGAGGAAGTTATCATCAAAGCATTCCTGCTCTTATCTGTTTGTAGAGGGCCTCATCCACTTGGTCTTCCTGGTCAGGTGGCCTGTAGCAGACTTCCACTATGATATTACCTTCCTCTAAGCAGGGGAAGGTGATATCATCCTTTTAACCCTGACTCGTAAGCTCTCAGTTGGCTCCTCATCCATCCACAGGCACTGCTCCATGCACTCCAGCTGGTCATTGACACAGAGGGTGACACCCCTTCCTTGTATCCCCTGCCTGTCCTTCCTGGAGAGTTTGTATCCTTCCATTCCAACACAGCAGTCAAAGGAGTCATCTCACCACATCCATGTGATGCTAATAAGATCATAGCCCTGTAAATCTGCACATTTCTAATTCCTCTTGTTTTTACCCCATCCTTTGTGCACTTGCATAAAGGCATTCTAAACTGGGACCCCAATGAAGTTGAGCTGACTTACTATGTAGAATTCCTTTCTGCTTCACTTCAGGTACTGTCCTACTGACCTATGTTACCACTCTGGAAGTGGGTAATGCTTAAACAGAGATAGAAAATTCTTTAGACAATACTACTAAGTGCCTGGAGAGGCAAAGGAGGTAATATAAATAAGGCATCAGGTGATCTGAGCAAATCTGTAGCCAGATATAATGGAAATCAAAGAAATATATTATTCATAGACTGTGCAGCATCGGGATCATAAGTTAAAGCATGTGGGTGTGCACTAAGCTTCAGCAAAGAGAACCACTGAGATTCTGTCTCTGAGGTCTACTGCAGATGTCTAAGTAACTCCAAAGGATCAGAGACTTCCCCATAGCACTGAAACCACAGTATCACACCATTTTGAGTACCCTAAAATAAGTGAATAAATATTAAAATAAAAGAACCAGTTGAATTAATATGGTTCAAGCAGGTATATTGTTTTAAAATTTTGTCAAAGTGGGGAAAATAGCAGGGAGAGACCCTGAAATACTGTGTTGGTGACAGAGAGGCTGTGGGAGGAATTTAGGAAGCAAAATCCAGTTGGGTGGTCCAGACAGCTCCCATTTGAGGTTATTTTGCCTTTTGTTGGTGGCCTTCCCTGGCATCCTTGCAGAGTCCCACTGCAAGTGTACTGCATCCCCAATGCCTTTCATTGAAAACCCTGGCAAGTGTCAGTGCTGCTGCATGGTCACATGGCATCAGCCAGGTGGCCAAACACTTGACCCATGAAGCAAGCAGGGGAGCTGTATGTACATCTGCCCCAGGACCTAGAGGGGATGATGCCGTTGGAGAGGAAAGGTAGAGGAGCTCTCAGGCTTCTGTGTTAAAGGGTAAAAGTGACTTCCTAAGAGGTTTACATGCCTTTTGCTGCTTCCTAGGCTCTTTCATCTATAGACAGACACTTCTAAGCATTTTAGAAGTGATGCTCTAAAAGCTGGAAGTATATAAGGTGCTTCCTTGTGTTTCACCCTTAGTCTGTGAGTTAGCGAACTAATTGCACAGGTAACAGGCATGTTTAGTGAAAAGAGATTGCAGATCTGTAAAATATCTAAAAATCTTTTAATAGCTCAGCATTATTTTTCACATTTCTAATGGCTATCTCTGCCATAGTTTTCATGTAACCAAAAATGAATGAAAAATGCATGTGACAGATGAAAATTTCCCTCTGGAAAAAAAATTTCCTTTAGGAAACAGTGCATCCATTTGAAACAAAATGTGCACACAGACGCAGAAATGTGCTGCCAGTCATTGAGGACTGTACTTTTACTGGTACCAAATACCTCTTTCTGGGTTGCTGATTTCTGCTGACTGAGAATCTGGCAAATAGTCAAAGCTGCTTACCAAAGACAAAACTTTCTCAGTTTCAACTACATTTCAAATCCAGCCTCATACTAGCTTCACACTGGGCCTGGGTTCAGGAAGAGTTAGGTTGTAAACAGCATTATTTCAGAATGTCTCTTTCTGTAACACTTAAGTGTTGGTTTAGATATAAACTGAGAGTGGCATATCTTGGCCCATTTTGATTTTTTTTTGTTTTACTGTAGATGCTAAGATGTGTTTCGATATCTCCTTTTTCAAGATAAGATTGGTTTATTTCATTTTTTATTAAATGTGGAACTATGAAGCAAGAATGCTTGGTTGTTTTGCTGACTGTTTTCCCTGGATATTTGGGGAAAAAAAAAAAAAAAGAGCCATCGTCTCTGTGTTCTTGTCTGTCTCACCCCCACCTGACCCCTTCACTGTCTCTTATTACTGTCACCATTTGCCATGGCTGTTCATGTCTGAGCAACAGCCAAGAAGAAGAAGAGGATGCTTAAGTACTTTGTCTGACACTGGAAAAGCATGAAGGGCAAGACACTGTATATACACTTCTAGACTGTCTCTCCTCTAGCTTTGTTTTCTGCATGTAGTACCCAGGGATGCATAGCAACTGCAAGAGAGATCAGTCTCAATGTTTGGGCTTCATCTGAGCTCAGGATTCAAAGTAAAGGTCAGGAGCCATGACCCTAAATAAATTAAACTAAATAAAAATGTATAAAGAAAGCCTTCCATATGAACTGCTAACCTGAGGGGGAAAATGACTTTGCATTCATCTTTGGACAGAGGTTAACCTGGGTTTGGAGACATGATGCTTAAGCTTCCCTCAAAATAAGTTAATATGCCTGCAAAACTGATTAAATGAGAAATAATAATGTATTCATTTTAAATGTTCTTCTTAGGTTTTGAAATTAGCCTATCCCTATAACACAGCAGCTCTCTTCACTTGTAATTTTTCTTTCCCTTCAACAGACTCAGTAAGACTGCCCAGAGTAATTTCATACTGGGAAGACTTCTTTGCAAATAAAAATGAGACTACACAAAGCACAAGCATTCACCAAGCTTTGCAACTGTTTTTAGGTGGAAAAGAGATCTCATAGCCCCAAGGCTTGATTTTATTTTTTTGTTCTCTTAGAGATTAAAAAAAAACAACAACAAAAAATCATTTTATAAGTTAAAAAAAGTTTCATTGCAGACAAGTGAAAAAAAAGACAAAAAGAGAAAGACATTGATAGATGGACAGAAAATATTGTTATGTTACAGAAAAAGGTTCTGTTTCAGATCTATCCCAGCAGTACTTCCTACAAAGCAAAGCACTCCTAAAGGAATTGCTCTGCTGGGAACCTAACACTATTAATAAATTAGTGAACACTGCTTCTGAGTTAAGACATTTGGCTTTTAATAAATTACCCTCCGTACACAGCGCTGCCTGTCTTTTTTCATGCTGCTTTGCTGCTTATTACATTATCTTAAATGGGAGTGAGAAGCAGGTTCAATGGAAGTGTTTTAGGTACAAACTTTCCTGAGTAAATTGCTTTATTGCTGTATCAGTAGGTTTTATTTGTGATTCGTTGTCATGGTAAATACATGTTGAAAATAAATAAATATATGTAACTTCTATATTATGTATCCTTGCTTAATACATTAAGACACAGAAAAAAAGTCATAGAATATGAAGAAGGGTTTTTTTTCTTTTTATCACAAATTATATTAATTGACGTGTTTACAGTACATTTCCTGGGTTGTGAAAATGTGAAAGTCATGTGATAATCCCACCACACAGGACTTTTTGGACGCATTTTCTGAGTTCAGAGCTCCTTGTGGCATCTTGAGCATGTACTAGTATATAAAAATAGCAATACTTGAAGAAAATGTATTTGCTTTCCAAATTTCCATGTATTTGTGCCATTGCACTCACATTATCATAGAAAAAACATGAATTTATGATCAGTAATAGCAATAATATCAGTCTTATAATTAGCATGTTGCAGTACAAAACTGAGAGAAGTTTGAAGATGGGTATAATTATGATTTCTCCATTAACATGAAGTAATAGTAGCAAAGAACCCAGTCTGTATCTAGATCTTCCCAAGGTTTTCCATATCAGACAAGATTTCTATTTAAAAAAATGTGTTGTGAGCACCTTGCTTTTTATAGACACATAAATCTTTGTCCCAGATTTGGCAGACAACCTTTTTTTCAGGTTTTGTATGAGATTGTATGGGATTCAAACCATAGAGATCAGTATTGATAGGAGAGACTATCCATTTTAAATATTCAAAAGCTGTAGGATGAGACACATATCTGGGATATGAGACACTCTGGAACTGTATGTATGGAGGGTGGGGAATCTCTTTCCCATCCAAACCTATTTCTTTTGTCAAGTCCTGAGCCCTAAGAGACAAGCAATATAATCTAAAGTCATGAAAATATTTCATAGCTACAAAGAATGAAGCGAAATGAACTTGTACAAACAATACATTGTCTCAGACCAAGTAGTGGAGTTGGGGCAAATACATTTTTGTGGAACAAGACCTCCCTGCTCTAAAATGTGACAATTATGAATAGAATTGTATCTGAACTTAAATAGCTTAATTTCCAAAACAAAATGTTACACATATGTCCAGCCTTTCCATTTTTTCACTGCTATGTATATATATGTGAATCATTTGGTTTCCTAGCTAAATCATGGGTCTTGGACTTGGATAATCTGGGGTTTGAATCTTCCTGACATTTTATCATACCCTCATCAGAAGACAACAGAAGTATATACAAGTTACTTATTTTCCTATTAACATTACTTTGCAAATTAAATTCAGAATGCAATTTTCCCCCCCATACTAGAACTGTCTTGGCTCTGAGGTTAAAATTCCTGGCTGTTTCAAATTTGGAAGGCTTTGGAGGGATTATCCCATGATAAGCATTCTGTATCAGAATGTGGTCTGAGTTCTCGGCATTGCCTTATTTAGATCTGTCAGGCAGCACTGACTAGCTGGAACCAGTTTAATTTTCAGCAGGATAAGAGTAACAGGAGCCCAGTGCTAGTCTTGAATAAACCAGCAGGAACTCAGCAAGAAGCTCTTCCCAGATAAGTAGAAGCACAGTCATATGGAGAGCTTGTCTCCACTGAAAGACTGGAGATACATTGTTTTAATGAACTCGCCTCAAGCTGTTGAAATCATTTGAGGGAACAGCTTTAGGGTTTATGATTCTCTTAAATCTCTTTGATTTCAAAAGTATGGGAAGTTTGATTTGTATCGAGATTATTTATATTCACCCCTTATCCCTACCACATGCATGCACTCTACAGGAGTGGCTTTGTGTGTGTCTGTGAGTACTTTCTTAGGAAGACAAGGAGCTTTCAGATTAGGATTTTTCTGTTACTGCTTCACTGCAGATACAGAGCTAGCTTTGACAGAGCATCATTCACAGTTTATAATTTAAACAGAGAAAAAAATATCACTTAATTTGCCTGATGACAGGAGCATTCAAGTCTGTGCTCTTTTGCTTCTGTTCCAAAGTAAGTTTCTCACTCTTCCCACAGACCAAGATAATACTGGTGTAAGTTTCCTATCTTTCACGTAGCTTTGTACTCTCTCAACTTGCTTTGCTAGACCTTGTATCTCTGTTACTTCCATGACCACTTTCCTTTATTGCAAAGTTCAAGACTGAGGACAGCAGCATGAGTAAGGGACTGCTGCTGCCTCCTGGCACACAGCTGTGGGGGACAGCAGCTTGACTGACCAGCCAGTCAATATTTTGGATAGCATTTTATCACCTGAAATTACTAGTACAAAGCTGCTGCTTAGACTCTAATTCTTCCTGAGTGCACTCCTTGTGCATTTAATTCTTTATTAATGAAATCAGCATCCTAACTTAAGGCTTCATATTTGCTTTATACCTGATGATGGGAAATATGCTACTTTTGAGAGGCAGGCATACAGGAACAAGGAATAGACTTGTAACCAGGCTCCTACCTCACTCAAGGGAGCATTATTGTAGCTAGCCCCCTCATGGTATTCTGACTACTGCTGCCTGCCTTTACTGCATTACACAGATACTGGATAAGACAGATGAGCATTTAGGTTTTGGCTGTTTGAAAAATGACCTATCCTGATACTGCTTGGTACTAGTGACCCAACTAAAAATACATAAATTTAGTATCAAGAAGCTGGTGGTGGAGGTGGTGGTAGTCTGATGGGTCACTTTACTAGCTCGCTAACTGCATGACATATTATCCTGCTCCTTGAAGTAAAAGGGTGAGGGACAAGAAAGGAAAAAAAACCCCACATTTGTCCTTGTCTATTTACATGGGATCAAATATGCAAATAGATTTATCTGCATTTTTTCCAATTATGTCTCTGATTTTCTCAACACCTCTGCTTTCATTTTTGCAGGAAGAAAGACAAGTATGAGGCTGGGTTGCAAGCTGGCTTTCCCAACACTTAGATAAAAATAATCTGTTTTGGAGCTATGTGATTAAAATCCAAGAAGTCCCATGCAAAAGTTAGCAAGTTGTGAGTGGTTCAGTGATGGGACAGAATCTCAGATAAGGCTTCTGCCTTATGCGAGTAAGTCTGAGGCTGAATTAGATGCTCGCCTCTCACACTGTTATACCAAACCCAGTTTGCACAGGTTGCCTATCCCTAAATTACAGAGTTTTATGAGAAGAGGCCCTACCTGTAGTGCTGTGTATGAGACCTCCTGCTGCGTGGCCACTCAGCCACACGTCTGGGTCTGGTATGATGCTTGTGTGCTGGGACAAGCTTTTGCATGGTGTTTGCATCAATAGCTCCCTTGCTCCTCAATGATCCCTGAGAAGAGGTGTTGACAAATCAGGGAGTGTAACTTCCCTGATGAAGGGGAAAGTGTCAGAGGTTTATGTCTCCCCTGTGCCCACAGGGATTTAGTTTGCCTGTCTGTATGCAGAATTTGTTAATATGCACAGTCTTGGAGACTATGGCTTGGGGGTTGTGGAGATTTGAATTCCTCCTTTTATTGAAATTATTCTATTTTACAATATCTTTAAGACATATAAAGGTTGAATCATTTCTAAAACCCTTACCCAGGAAATTCATGGTAGAAAACAGAACAGGGAAAGGATACCATCCTGACCCATGGACTGTTCCTAACAAACTTACATGGTAATATCACATTAGCTGTTTATACATATATATTCATAGATATATTATCTAGATATAAATATAGGCATTTATATAATTTAGCAATATTGTTATAGTACAATAAAACATACATACAGATATCACATTATCTATTCATAAGGATCTTTTGGGCCATTTTAAACCAAATTAGAAATAATAGATGACTTCTCAAAGACAACTTCCAACAAATTCCTTAAAAATAAGTGGCAGAGCAGAAGACATAGAACCAAGCCAGTGTCTGACTGATGGAGAAGGCAGAAAGAAGTCAGACTTGCTTTGTTGAAAACTACTAGCTTGCTCACTAGACAGTCCACATATAACATTTATTACACACTGCATTATCTTGCCTAGTGGGGTTGAAAGGGGCAAGGAGCTTTAGGGACATGGGCAAGAGCTAAGGACATAAACCACCTTCATAAGTTCTGCTATTCAGAAAACAACTTATAACAAAACAATAATTCTTCTTTTTATAGTGTATCAGTTTCTTGTACTTACATATATAGGGCAGGAAAAGCTGAAGTACCCTCACTGCCCAAAGCTCTGCAGCAGCAAAGTGTGTTATGCCCAGATTAGCCATGTTTCATACAGTAAAGGGAAACAAAAACTTCCAAAAGTCTTATGATGATCATGGGGAAAATGCGGCAGTTTGACAAACCGAACCGGCGAGAACAAGGAATTTACCTTTAATCCCATTGTTCTTATACCTTCAGTTTGCAACCAGTTACCCAGGATGTAGCTTTCTATTTCAGGTGCTTTTGTGACCTGGCTGCTAAGCATAGAATCCCTCAATCTCAATTTTAGGGACATTTAAAACAGTGTGAATAATGTCCTTGAGTTAATGTAAAGTTTTAAAATTGTTACATAAATTCCTGGGGCAATGCAGATTATCCTGAACTTTCTAAGATCAGTGAAAGAAAACATTTAGCAACGGGGGCTGTGGAACCACAAGTGTAGATTTGATGGCCAACAGTTAGCATTAGTGTCTGACAGTGTTCCTAAGTCTGTGAAAATTTTTGAATAAATGGTTATCAGTAAAGACTTACTATACTTAACCATCACCACTATAACAGATTCATGTTAACTGACCTATTATAGGGACTTCTGCCTTCAGTCCTGAAAAATTTATTTCCTGTTCAAGAATAACATATGATACTGGGAACAGTAAAGGAAGATTACTTTGCCATATCCTTTTGCTACTTCTTTTGTGCAGTTAAGCCAGGTTTCATTTGCCAGAGTTGTCCGTCTGCCACCTTTTATGAGAACTACATTCACTATAAAAAATGAAAATAAAACAGAAAATGTTGGGGAAAAAATAGGTTGTTGCCAAATACAGTATGTGCAGGAAAACCTAGACACGTATTATAGGGTGGAAATGAACTTTAAAGTGCGATAGGGATATGTGGATATTAGCCCACTTACACTATGGAAAAAATAAAGTAGCTGATCATGCCCTAAGCAGAAGATATGAAAACCAGATGACTCTTAAAACTGAGTGGAAATCCACAGCATGTGTAGCAAGGGCAGATAGTGAACTATGAAAACAAGAGTCATTGCAAAGCTTAATTAGCTCTGTCATATTTGATCCAGGATAAAACATTCCAATGATCCTGTGTTGAGGCCTCTGTCTTGTAAAGTAGAATTCCCAGTTACTACTGCAAAGCTTGCCTCTAGGTACAAAGGCACTGGAAACAGAGGTGTGACCTCAGCCGAAGAGTTGTACTGAATAAGGCAGAATGGTAAGAAACTTTCTAAAAAGAAAAACTCCTCCAGACCAGTTGCAGACAACACATTTTGTAAGCATTTAGAAATTAAACTGGCTGATGTATATGAAGACAGGCTGTGACAACAGACCAATGAAAGTTCATCAACCTTACCATCCACACATGCTTCTTAACATGTAATTAGTGATCAGAAAACTCTGATTGGGTAGAAAGTAATATCAAACACACAGCTGTAACCAGTAGCAATGGAATGAAAAACAGACACTGACAACTGGGATGATGACACTGAGAGGAACTTTGAAAGATTTGTTTGATAGATAAATCCTGAAATACAAAGTTAACAAAACATTTTTTTTTGATATCTTACGAGGATACTTAGCTATTGTGTTGATAATTTACAATTGAATTTAACCAAATACTTTAATGTAATTTTTCAGAATGGGTTTTCTTTATCAATTCTTTAGGCCCTGCTTTATAAATGTAGCTAGGGTTTTCTGGAATACAGCTCAAATGTTTTGCACTGTCATTTAATAGCCCTTGTTCTCTGTGTTATCCCTTTATTTAGATGACTTTTTAGCACCCATACAGATAAGTGACTGCAGAGGCTGCAAAGTCAAACATCCCCAATTAAGGAATAGCAGAAGGAAGGTTGCCTCTTGGGAAAACTTGGGCATCTTCTTGTGCATGCCTGCATTTGTGCAGACAAATTTTTTGTTTGTATTATCTATTCCATAGGATCCTTGCTTCAACTGCTGCCCAGCATGGCTGGGTCCCACTTAACAAGCAGCTGTTTGCTGTTCTCTTTCTGCCTCTTTGTTGGTGTCAAGTCTAATGCCTGAGTTCCTGAGTGCTTTTGAAATTCTGCTCTGGAGACAGAATTAATGATCTCTTCTCTTTTTTTGTGTTACTCATCACTGAATATCTGAGTGCTTCATGAGCAGCAATTACTTTATTTTCACGAAAATGCTACTCAGAGCAGAGGATTTCTTTTTAATATTTCAGAGAATATAGGCAGTGGGGAATTAATGCCAAAACTACTGACTGGATTATTCATGTCCAGCCTGAGTCTGAGAAGAACTTAATTTTTTTCCTTTGCATTATTAGCACTGTGTCACACTCTGTAAATTAATTTCTACAAATAAGAATCAAGCTCTCAGCTGGGGTAACCAGTAAATGAGGAACACACCATTTAATGAAACCTTTTAAAGTCTGGATTAAGTGACTCATCTTGGTTCTACACAGGGATTCCTGGCACTTCATAATCATGTCACCTATGTGCAAGAAGGCTGATGTGAGGCAGAGTATAGAGCAGAGGAGATGCTGTTTCCTGATGACTTTGACTGAATTCAACAAGTAGACAGCTGTCACAATTTTAAAGCACTGCTATTCACAATTGTTGATTATTGCCCTGCTTCTGTATGGTACCACCAGAAACAGAAGACAAGGCTTTATAATAGTGCTTCAGCTTCCTCTCATCTTCCTTATTCTACCAGGCTGCCATGTTTGCACAAATCTGCCTTATTTGGCCTAACCAGTCTGAGTTAACATTCCAGAAATGTGTTGATAGACTTTTAAGTTTGCCTTACAAGTTTAATTATGAAAAAGGTATTCTGAACCAAAGAATAATAATAAACAAACAAAAAAACCTTATCAGTACCTTATGATTGCATGCTGCAGTTGATATCAGGTTTCTGAGAAGTTTCAAAGAATATTTTATAAAAGCACTAAATTTCAAATTCTTCTATACAGAGTTCAGCATTATAACAATAGGATAAGTATTGTCAGTCACTTAGGAGAGAATTAAAGTGATACATTTAAATTATTTAAATTCTGGCATCATTATTTTACTTACATATTTTGCTGTAATATTCTTAACGGTGACTACAGTTATTTACAGCCTTTGGTTTGTTTCAAGTTTGTCAGCCAAGTAAGTCAGGATGGCTGTATCCACCCTATGGTTTGGGACCAGAGAGCTGGGTCTAGCTTGCTATGCTGTGCTCCTTTTGCATTCCACCATGACAGGACTCCTTATGTGTGAACTAATTAATCTGTACCACAATGACATGTGATGTGTTGCTGGATTAGATGCTAATCATTTTCTAGGTGTCTCATCTGAAAACATAGTTGCTGTAAACAGAGTCATCATAGTGTTTAATAAGGCATATATTAAGGAGACTCTGGGTGCATTAACCTTCACATTCTTCTGCCCTTCCCACCAACAAAATGGGTTTGTTTGCTGAAGATCTGCTCCAGAGCTGCAAGGAAAATGTCTGTGAAATGTTTTCTTCTCACTGCCTTGTGCCAGCAGAGACATCCACTCTAGAACTCAGACTCTTGCACATCATGGGTGACACTCCCTCCACTCACTAAGCCTGCTAAAGCCTGGAGACTTCCTCTGAGTTTCCAGGCTCTTGAAGTTCCTGCTGAGATGATCAGTGAATGTGAGTTTTCCGTCTAGCTGTGAGAAGTGCTGTTGCCTCCTACTCCTATGGTCTGGAGCATCTGGGGTTACCAATGTCTGGGATCTTCCTGGCACTCAGCTACTGTTTTCCTGGCTCTACGGGAGCTGGAACAGCAGTAAAGTGTCTTAGGACTTGAAATAGTGTAGCTTGAGGTTTTAAAACATAATCTGATCTTGTTTCCAAATTCAGATATACCTGTCTGGTCCATACCTGATGAGATAACTTTCTACTGCTGCCATGTTAACTGAAAAAAGAATTGGCATAGGGACATTTAGGGCTGAGGTGTAATACAATGTTAAGGCACCAGATGGTTTAGGAAGACAGAGGCTTGCAGGACAGTGCTTCTCAGCACTGTGCTTCTCTTACTCTCTGAGGAAAGGTAGAAGGGGAAGTACCAGTAATACCATTGCTTGGACCATACTGGTATTCATGTCAACTCTGCACGGTCCAGACTCCCTTTCCAGCCATTTGGATACTCTCTGGCTGTAGCAAGTGGTGCTTCAGTCACTCCCAACAGAAGAAGATGCTAAAATTGTACCTCCAACAGGCTCCATTCCTAGCTGCCGCTGTTTCTGTCACAACAAAAGCATTATGCCTGATGTACTTCCAGAAAAAATACTTCTCCTAAGACTAATGTCTGGAAATCTCCTTTCTCTTGCCAGTGGATGGGAGTCTCCCATCCTTGGTTCTTGACTGCTGTTATGCTTCTGGCTTCTGCATTATCAAGCTCCTGTTGGCAATATGCCTTTGGGTCAATCCTCCAAACCTTTGTGAACAGAACATCAATCATAAATTCATAAGGTGTGGGGAAGGTAATAATTTACTTATTTTTGCTTGTATAGTGATAGGAACTTGAAAAATGAAGATAAAATAACGGAACACACTCTTCAGCACAGATGAAAAAGATGCTTCTTCAGTTGTGAACATTTTTGGGTCATTTAGACACCAAAAAAAATTACTAGTTCTGGCCTTTAACACCTTACTAGGTATTATGGTCTGCAAAAGAATGTATAGGTAACCTGGTAACCATTATTTTGCTACTATTATTTGCCCATCATATCACAGATGGACTGTAAGAAAATCATCACATTGATGATAATATAGGTTTGCCTATGAAGTGAAATATAACACTACCCTGCCTCAGTTGTGATAACATTACCCTTTATACCAAGTGACAGTTCCAGCCAGTGCACGTAATACTTGAGTCCATGTTGCCTATTTAAAACCTACTGTGGTGTGTATTACGTTTGATAGAAGATTTTTCAGGGTAACGAAATGCCACATTGAATATGCAATAATTGTACTGACATACCATAGTAAAAAGCATGATGAAGATTACACTCACTTTTTCACTCTATTCTCCTCTTCAGCAATACTTGCAACTATTTGAAAACAATCCTAAAACATCAAGAAAGTTCCTTGGCTATTGAAAACAAAGATGTTACAAATCACTCCTTTTAAGATAAAGATAATAGAAAAAGACAGAAGGGAAAGGATTATTCTGCACAGCTGTGGGAAGTGTTGTTGCATTAAAGATTATTGAGTAGTTGTTCTTGGAGCAGGTAACCAAGTACTATAGAGACAGTTTAGATGTTCAGGAAAGCTCTTCAAGAAGAAGTTCAAGAAGACTATGTTTTCTGTTAAGGTGATTTCCTTGTGTTCTGTATGTCACATGGCTGTTTTGAAGACTAATGAGTTGATGATACTTTGCAATTAAATCAGTTAATTACTAATTAATGTCATGTTTGCAATTTGCTTTAGAAATATATCATTAGTTCTAAATGTTATCTCAGTTTATAACAATATTTCAATGGTAAGGCATTTATGTGTTCTCACTGAACTGAAAAAGTGCATATACCGACAGTTTGCTAGGCATCTGTGCATATCTAAAAAAAAAAATTTAATTTGAACTTTCCTCTCCGTAGTATGACAAAAACTATCCCTTTAGCAAAAGAAATATCAATCCTTTAAAGAAAGAAAAGACAGTCAATTTTTAAAACTCAAGTAGACCAACAGTTTAACTGAGAAATTGAAAGGCTTGAGTACGTGTAAGGTGCATAGCTATTATGTATCATATAAACACATATGGAAATGAGGGAGGCTTCTGTGAATCTGACATGTAAATCTGTGACTTGTTATCTTTGCATTTCGTCTGATCTTAACTACTGGTGCTAAACACAAGGCAGCCGAAACAATTAGTCCTTAGGCTAGAATTCTATGCACGGTTAGAAAACCTTAAATTGCAACTAGAAATGCCTAATTATTTTATAATGAATACATACATTAATATATAATTAATAATTAATATAGATGAGCGGAGATAACTCATGCATGCACCACGGAAAAAACTGAAACATGGTAACTGTCATGTCATGTCATGGATTAATTTTCCAATGATGTTAATAAAACCAGTACGTTCTTTATATGTGGACATACGTGGGAAAACCTGGCTTCAGACATACTTCTCCACTCCCTAGCTAACTGTACGAAATTATTTTTGTAACGCTCATCACGAAGAGATTTTTCCGCACCAGAGAGAGAAAGAGGCACATTCCCCCTTGCTCTAGCCGAACACAACGCACGCTGAGACCGACAGCGCCCGGGTTCAGCTCTGCGGCTGCGCCGGACTGAGGCGGGCAGGAGGGACCCGGGGGCAGAGCAGAAAGACCGGGCGGGAACCGGCAGCTCTCGCGAGCGAGGCCGAGAGGCGGACGTATCCAGGGGCGTTGCCGGGGCAACCGCGGGAGATTGAAACGCGGCGAAATCGGCAGCGAGGGTCGGAGCGGCAGCGGCTGCTTTCTCAGGGCCGTGCGTGCGGAGACACGCAGTGCCCAGGCCGCAGCGGGGACCCAGCCCCTGCGTTGGCAGCGAGCGGCCGTGCTGGGAACGGTCGGCATGGGCTGCGAACAGGTGGGTGATCTCCTCTGAGGGGTGGCGGAGCTGCGGGAGGAAGCGGAAAGGCTGAGGAGCATCAGGAGATAGACTGGTGGAGCCAAGCCCTGCCCTCCTTGAAGCAGAAACGGGACAGTTTTTGAGACCTTCTGGCTCTCCAAAATGCCCCACAAGTACTGGGCTGTTGACACCCAGGGGCCGCTCTAATCAGCCCGGTTACGTCCCCCTTCAAATGTAGTTCAAAGCCCTGTCAATCAGCCCCCAATCTCTTGTATGAAGAGTCTCTTCACTTGGGTAAACCGAACACGCACAAATCCATGGGCCCCGATGGGATGCACATAGGAGTGCTGAGAGAGCTGGCTGATGATGTTGTGCTACCACTCTCCCTCATTTTTAAAAGATCGTGGAGAATGGGAGAGGTTCCTGAGGACTGGAGGAAAGCCAATGTCACTCCAGTCCTCAAAAAGGGCAAGAAGGAAGACCCTGGAAATTACAGACCAGTCAGCCTCACCTCCATCCCTGGAAAGGTGAGGGAGCAGCTCATTCTAGAGATCATCTCTAAACACATGGAAAACCAGTTATCGAGAGTACCCAGCATGGATTTACTAGAGGGAAGTCATGTCTGACTAATCTGATAGCCTTCTACAATGATGTGACTGAATGAGTAGATTCAGGGAGAGCAGTGGATGTTTTTTACCTTGACTTTGGCAAGGCTTTTGACACTGTCTCCTGTAACATCCTTGTGGGTAAGTTCAGGAAGTATGGGTTAGAAGAGGGGCTGAACGATAAAGCTCAGAGGGTAGTGATCCATGGCATGGAGTTCCAGTTGGTGACCTGTAACTAGCAGTGTTCCCCAGGGGTGAGTACTGGGTCCGGTGTTATTCAACATCTTCATCAGTGATGTGGATGAAGGGATAGAGTGTACCCTCAGCAAGTTTGCTGATGGTATGAAACTGGGAGGAGTGGCTGTGCTGCCATTCAGTGAGATCTGGGCAGACTAGAGAGCTAGGCAAAGGGGAACCTAATGAAATTCAACAAGGACAAGTGTAGAATCCTACACCTGGGGAGGAACAACAACATGCACCAGTACAGAGTAGGGGTATACCTTCTGGAAAGCAACTCCACAGAGAAGGACCTTGGAGTCCTGGTGGAGAGTGAGTTATCCATGGAACAGCAATGTGCCCTTGTGGAGGCCAATAATATCCTGGGGTGCATAAAGAAAAGTGTCCAGCAGGTCCAGGGAGGTTCCCCTCCCCCTCTGCTCTGCCCTAGTGAGAGCACATCTGGAGTACTGTGTCCAGTTCTGGTCTCATGAGTTGAAGAGGGACAAAGAAATACTAGAGAGAGTCCAATGAAGAGCTATGAGGATGATTAAGGGACTGGAACATCTCTCTTAGGAGGAAAGGCTGAGAGCCCTGGGGCTGTTTAGCCTGGAGAAGATTGTGAGGGGTTCTTATTAATGTTTACAAATATCTGCAGGGTGGGTGTCAAGTAGAAGGGGCCAGTCTCTTTTCAGTGGTGCCCTGTGATAGGACGAGGG
>WUAM01000269.1:8641008-8681640 GCA_024336885.1 Actenoides hombroni | reverse complement strand
TTACAAATATCTGCAGGGTGGGTGTCAAGTAGAAGGGGCCAGTCTCTTTTCAGTGGTGCCCTGTGATAGGACGAGGGACAATGGTTACAAACTGGAAAACAGAAAGTTCTCAAGTTTCAACATGAGGAGAAACTTCTTTCCTGTGAGGGTGACGGAGCACTGGAACAGGCTGCCCAGAAAGGTTGTTGAGTCTTCTTCTCTGGAGACTTTCAAGACCTGCCTGGATGTGTTTCTGTGTGGCATGCCCTAAGTGATCCTGCTCTGGCAGGAGGGTTGGTCTTGATCTCCAGAGGTCCCTCCCAAAGTCTACCATTCTATGATTCTATGGTTTTAAAAATATTTAAAGACATCAATCAATTTACAGGACTACTTTATTCAGAATTGTAGAAAAGGCATGCTATTTAGGATCAACATGGTGAGATTACTGGTGCTAAAAGGTGTTCCTAGTGCAGGGTATCTTGGTATAACTGTGGCTGGCCCCTTGCTGCCCTGCCTGTTTCAGATAGTGCCACAGAAGTAGCCTTTGTGTCAGGTAACATCAGAAACATTTATAGTGTGCCTGGAGTCCTAGAGAGTAAGGCAGGCTGTATTCAAGCTCAAAATAAATTACTTTTGTTAAACATGGTATATAGATTTGACTGTGCCATTTTGAGAGGGAAAAATAAATGACTGTGGCTACTTCTCCAGCTGTGCTTGAGAGTCTTCAGCAGTTTGCCTTCACTCTCTGAGCACTGGTGATTGCTATGTACAGACAATTTGAATTGAGAAACAATAGGACAGGAGCTCAGTGAATGGTTATGGATTTTCCTCAGTGTAATGACTAGTTGGTGAAAAGTTTATAAAAAGGAGCTGTGGACAGAAAACAGTAGTGATAATTCATATCATCTTGGCTTTAGCTGACTTCATCCCTGAGGTGAGGGAGGCTGTATGCAGCTGGACCTCGCCTTCATGTCCTGCTGGCTACTAAGCCCATCTGGCAGCTGCAGCAGTGTCTGTCCCTCAGCCTTTTCTGAAGCAGGAGGCAACTCGGCGCTGGAAGCAAGGGTATGTAACACTTCAGTATTTCAGACTGCCAGAGGAACAAGAAATATCCTACATGGCATTGCTTATGTGGAAGAAAAAAGCAGAAAGCAGCGTAATTCAGAGTTCTTTTATAAATGATGTGGGTCTGTGGTTTCTTTTAAAAGCCTTTATCTTTCTAACATACCCTACTCTTCTGAGTGTTTTCCATTCATCACTCCTTGCCAGTTTTCAGCCCTGAGCTCTTTGCTAGCTGTCTGACATAATGTCAAATGGTAGTCCCCTGTGGAGAGATGCAGAGCCATTTTGTCTGACTTCCTTTGAAATCAGTTCCTGTTACCTCAAAACCAGCAGTAGCAAAGAGCTTGACATAACCTGGCCCAGTGATGAAAAAAAATAGGGTCTCGCAGGGAAAAACTGGAAGAATAGCCATGCCCAGGAGAAACACTATGCTCTGGTTTATGTTACTTTGATATTGCTTATATTAACATTAAATGGCAAGCTCCAGGAAGGAGATGAGTTTACACAATATAGAATAAGTACAGATTCTGACTACATGATGGAAACAACACCTGCTGAAAACTGCATATATTTTCCATGTAAACCATACTTATATTACTCCTTCATCCCATTGATGATATTCTTCACTTGCTCTTCTATGTGTTCTGTGAACAAGGATGAAATACACAGGTTGCCAAGGGAAAATGCAGTCTCTACGTGTCTCCTATGTAAACATGAACTTTTAGCATTTACCCTGAGTAGACTTTTTAAATAAATAACATCTGAGTGCAGATTTCACTGAGGATTGTGTAACACTGGAGTTGTTCCATTTTAGACCCCATAATTATGAACAAGCAATTAGTTCTGAGTGACTGCATTTGCTGATTACAAAATCTTATTTGAACAAACATCCACCTTCTCTTTCTAGACCCCACCATGGGGGGTATAAAGCTTTCTTTTCTCTGAGCATGTTTTGATGTCAGAATTGACACCTCACCTACTGAGAATAATCTCATTCAACCAAGAGAAGAGAAAATAAATAGGAAATGTGGATTAAAACCCAGGAGCGCATGAGCTGGAATCACCAGGACTGATGCAGGTAGCCATTAAAATGAAGACTCCCTTGTGCTGAATATTACACATCCTTTTTCTCCTTCATAGGGGCCGTCCAAACTATGTGTCACTATAAAAGCAGAAAGCTGAGAACTGGGCAGTGACTTGACAGCAGACTTGATATGGCACTAGCAATAACCTGTACTGACACAACTTATTTCTGCTCGGGCATAGCAGAATAGCCTGCATAACAAAAGGTGTGTGCCCTGCTATTTCTGCAACCATCAATTAGTTTTCCATAGAAATGCCTTAATTCACTCTTTCTTGTCTATAGCATCTTCTGCCCTTTATCCTGCCTATAAAACTGTAGCTGGACTGTCTTAAAGCTAGTCTTAACCCTTTAAAATACTCTTAATATCAGGAAAGGCCATATGCAAACCAGCAGACTCATAGTAGTTGCAGCTCTCATGAGGGAGGATCTGTTTTTAACATGAGTCATTGTCTTCAGTTCAGCTTCTCCCAATCACTTAGTCTCAACCTTGCCCACTTTTGAGGTGTAGTTCACCGACTATAATTAAAGGATGTGTGGAAAGCAAGTTTGCAGTCTACAAAGACACCTAAATGATATAAGAATACTGAGCTTTTGGTAATCACAGAAAGCCTTCAAGATATTTCATACTGGAGAAACTTTTCAAAGATGTTGTCACGGGTTACTTCATCTCGGTGAACATACTGTGAGCCCATAAATTCAAATGTAATGTACACTTGTGGTTTTCTTGCACTTCCATTAATGAATGGGATTCACATAAATGCATGCAAATCTGACCTAAATTGTTGCCTTGTGTACTTCAGAAAAGATTTCTCATATTCGAACAGATGAAGCACCTATTAATTTGGCGATATAAAAACTACATGTAGAGAAAAATGTAATTGTGTTTCAACTTAGACCCATGGGAAATATTCCCAAACTCACATTTGATACAGATTCAGATGTAACTGCCAATGATGCGCCTGCTCCTCTTCTGCAACAACAACAAAATGGCTGAGGAACTCACAGGGAATTATTTCACTGAAGGTTACTTGGAGGACAAATAAAGATGCTATCAGAATTAAAAACTACAAATAAAAGATGAGCTAGAGATAATAAACTATATAGAATCCTTAGTACGAATAACCACTAATATTCTGCAATTTAAATATTTTTTCAAGGTTTTCTGACTCTGTATTTCCTGAAGAAGAAACAGAGTGATTGGTTTAATTTAGAGTAGTTATGCATCTGATCTAGCATGTTGAAAACAGAGACTGACCAACTTAAGATTGTTTAGCTTGTTACTGTATTCAGGTCTCTTCTGTGCATGGGGTAGTGGAGTCATTAGCATTTTGTGATAAACAGCAGCATGTCTGCGAGGCTGTGGAAACAGGATCAAATGCTAGCAGCTAAAACTCACTTATATTCAATTGTGCATTCATGTCCTAAGACTTAGACCTATAACATGAATTACCAATTTAGCTAAATTTCACAGAGTGATAAGAGATTTAGTTATCTCAAGAGTTTAGCATAGTATTTCCTTGATGTGAATGGAATTTATTCCTACTGCTTGTTTTAGCAGGGATGAGGTTTTTTTTCTGAACACAGTGTGTATGGGAAGCTAGCCAGGCTGGATGTTTCAAGAACACAAGGATTTGTGACACATTTTGACAGAAGTGAATGGTTTTATCATGGATGCCTAGAGAAACTGTATCTGTAAGCACAATACATATATAAATATATATGTGACTGTTGTAATTATAAAAAGGAGTAAATGACATCAATACTGTTTGTCTGTGGATCACCTGATGAGGTATTTCTAATCTCTGCTTTCCTTTCAGTTTTTTAAAAATCTCAACATATTAGGACACTTCTTTAGGAAGCTGGAGGGGCATAGATAGCGAAGTTCTTTCGTAGGTAAAGAGCTCTCAGCCCAAAGTGCTTATCTAGCTTTGCCTTGTGTTGCATGGTAATATATTTCCCTGAAATAGAAATGCAGTATGGAAAAAGGCAAGAGTGAAAAACAAACCACTTTCAGTTTTGTTTGGAACCATGACTGTGCATTAACATTGCTGGAACTCTGCTGCTAGGATTCTGGCCTGGACTTAAATACCGTGGTAATGAACAATGGGAAAGCGTGGAGATCTTGGTCATCAGCAGCTTGCTGTTTCTGTTTGTTTGTTTGCTTTTGTAAAAGTTTCTCTCGAAAACCTGTTCAAAACCATTAACAGCAATGGGACTGAGTGGCTTTCACTGAGGGCATAATTTGAATAGCATGGGTTTATTCAGATGTAGCAGTGGCCTAATTTGTTTGGAGACCCTTTGTTGTTAGTGATGCAAGAAAAGAAAAGAGCTCAGAGAACACAGAGCCTATTGGTGGTGGTAAAGAAAAGAAAATCTTACTGCTTATAAACAGAACATATGTGCCATGGAATCACTGAGAGAAAGAAAACACTGAATCCTATGGTGTTTTTTAATAAAGGGTTTCATTTCAAAGAGGAATTATGCTTTAAACTGTATTTTGTCTCTTAGAAGATACAAATGTCTTAAATACATGTTGACTGATCTGCGCACAAAAACCCTGTTGTATTTGGACCAAGCCCACAACGATTCATATAGTTCTAACCATTCCTAACAGTACTGCTATCATATGAAAAACATTTAAAACAGTAGGTGCAATAGCAATCCTGTTTTACCAATAAATGTGAAAAGACAGCCAACAACAGTTAAACTCCTTTATAAAACCAGACAGCAGAACAAGACAACAGACTCTGCAGAGGAGAAGTAAAAAAAAAAACAAAAAAACCCACAAAAACATACATCTTCATCTGGAACCAAAAGTTATGCAAATCCCATGTGGATGTAAGACTTTTGCTGCGTTCTAGCTAAGGATATGTAGCAGAGGTTTGAAGACAAGTTTAAGATTAATATGGAATTAATATTGCTACTGTTTCTCACTTAAAAGCAGTTTCCCTCTGTTCAGCATAAAACTTCTGTTCATCCTGCAGGAAAAGTTTTGGTGCTTGCAAGAAAACAAACATAAGACTCAAAATGTTTTGAAGGAAATGTTCTTTACATACATCAGTACAATGTCAGATCATGCACCTGGAATGTACAAGGGCTGGGCTTTAATTCTGCATGTGTTCATGCAGAATGCAAAAAAGTCAACCCTGCCTCCTGTGAGTGAATGGCTGGGCTACTAGGTGAGAGAATTGCTGTTTTTATTTTGCTCAATGTGTCATAAAATCTTTACTGAAAAAAAGAAAAAAAAAAAATCATCTGCAAGAACTGAGCATTTCATGCTGACCCATCCTCAGGCAGCTTAAAATGTTTTTTTTTTCTTCTTGCTTATATGAGGTTTAAGTTACATTTGCTTTCTGTCTGATTCAAAGAAGGCATCTGATTTAGGCTTTCTAAGTTTTAACTGAAATGTGAAACTTCCTCCAGAGTCCTGAGTATTCTGCCAGCTATACCTATCCCACCTTCTCAGTCTGTATCCTCTAAATCAGTGAGCCAGAGGATCAAAAACACCTTTTGACTTGGAGGCTGGAGCTTCCTGGAGAGTAACATATGGTTTTAGGTTCCTGTGACAGTGAATGTTTAATTACAAAGGTGTGGTGCAACAGCATTGCAGAGTCAATTGGGAGTGCTGCCCTAGCCATAGGCCTGATGTTCAAGTACTCTTTTCTGAGGTCAGATGGTTTTCACTCTCCTGGCAGAGGATGGGAGCTACATCTTTCCAGAGAGCATTAAGCAGTAGCATAGTGCGTTGAAGGGGATTGACATTTCCTATTATCCAAGACCTTCTACAGCTGAAAATTATTCAGTCAGTTTGATCTGAAGTCAGGATCCATTTTTGTCATTGCCAAAACCACATTTTTCATGAGTTTTCTCATTTCTCAATGAATTTACAGAAATATCCCTCAGAATAGAGATTGCCTTGACCTTTCAGTCTCTTATCTTTCAAAGAGCCTCTGAAGTAGGCCAGACAGGGACCTCTACTCCAGGGGAATTAACTATAGTTGCCATATTATGTCTTGCAAAAAGAAAGATCATTTAGGTTAGATAAGCTTTCATGCTTTTTGGGATTAAACCACAAGTAGCCAGAGAGCATGGATGCTAAAGTAAACCATGTTCTACACCTGTGCTGAGCTTCTGGCTCACTCCTGAAGACCTGCCCTGAGAGCTATATGGGCTGTGAGCTATGTAAATTCATTCTACTTCTAGATAAGGACAAGGACAAGAAGAGTGACACCATGCAATGCTTTCATTGAGCAGTTTCAATATATTTAAAAAATTACTTTTTTTAAATGGCAAATTAAATGAGATACAATGAAGACTGATACGGTTTTCTCCTAAAGGTAAAGAAACATGAGAGTAAAGTCTTAGTATGCTGGAACTGATTCTTATTCAACACAACTGTTTATACAGTTAAATTTGTTGAATGTGGCACTAACAAAGTTTTCATATTTTGATATGGAAAGACTGCTCTAAATTGTCTTATTTTATATGAAACATCTTTGCTTAGGTAGATGTAAGAGTTTAATTTATTCTTTTGGTGTAGAAATATAGCAAAATGTTAATTAAAAAATGAAGAGTTGCATCTAATGACTTATTACTATTTCATTTTGAGGACATAAACTGCAAACATGTAAGCAGTGCCCATGGCTTTCACTACCATAAAACATCAATTTGAAAGGTCCCATTAGTAAGTAGGATGTCCACTTGGAAGTGTTTACAAGATCGGACCTTAAAATAGAAACTATAATCAGGAGGCTATGTACTCTTGGTTGAACATCTGTAAATATTCATTAATGACACCAAAAATACAGGAAAAATGACTAATGTGAGAGCTATTCAGCTTAAATCAAGTGCATTCCTTATTTTATTCAGAGATCAACTGCTCTACTACAACAAAAATTCATGCAAATCAGGCATAATATACTGACTTTTTTTCCCCATTAAATTATAAAGAAGCAATGCAGCAAAACAAGAATTTTCTTTTAGTAATGTTGCATCTCTCCATAAATAGGGGCTTGGTCTAGGTTATATCTGTAGATTATACTAAAGCAAATAGGGACATAAAGGAACAAGAGACTTAGGAAATCATCACTAAGAGGTAGCCTCTGTGTTTCTGTCTGGTTTAACAGTTTAGAAATATTCATTGGAAACACTGCAAACCTAGGTATTGGCTCATACCTGTGGCTTTTTCTTCCTCAGAGAGCAAATACCAGGAGCCTGGAGCCCAGCTCTTACAGGTCAATACCAGATATGTGAGGAGCCAGGAAGGACCGTGAATGTATCCAGATCCCACTTTCCTTGTGTTCAGACTCAGACCCAAATGGTTGTGCCTTGGATTGCCAGATCAATTGCCTTCTTTCAAATCCTCACATCAACCCATGTAACTATTTCGCAGTCATATTCTCCTCTCTCAGAAAGCACAGGCGCTAGCATCATGTTTGAGGTCATACTGAATTAGTGCCTTGTCTGCTGTTAGTGGGGATATTAACCTTTGATCTAAATAATTTGCAAAAGATAACTTCTAGTTTTGTGCTGATTATGAAACTGAATCCTTAGTTGAAAACATCAAGCCTTTCTATAACTAAACCATAAAGTGATTTTTTCCATCTTTCAAATATTCTGAATTTGAAACCATTACATAAGGAGCATCTTCTGCATCTCATATGATGTGTATCTCAGGCTATTATACTAACAAAGCAACATGATTGCCTTTTTTATTTTGCAAATAAGCTTTTTTTTTCTTTCTGTTACTTATAATTGTTTCTAATACTTATTACAGAAAGATCCAATAAAGGACAGACTCTTTGTAATTACTCAAACAGCAGACTAATTTTCTAATTAACAACAAAAAGTCATGATATCATAATTGCTCCATTTCCACAGCACATAAGTTACATACAAAAAGAAGTCCTGATGATATAATTGCTTCACATATATTTTATAGCAGTATGAATGAATTTCTCTTCCACTCTCAATTAAAAAAAAAGGTTGTTCTATATAATTAGAAGTTATTTCCTTCCTTTTTCATATTCATATAATTACTAAACAGAAAAGAATATATTCTTGAAAGCAGAATATAATAAAAAATACATTCTCTTTGCATTCTTATGCTTATACACAGCAAAATACATCTTGAGTTGGAAACTCTTCAAATAAAACACTCAAGTTATTAAAAAATAATCAAGAATATAATGTAGTTAAGGGTGCTTTATTTTTATGTCATTTTACTAGTATTTTAACAAGTGTAGGTTTTTTGCTATCTATGTTATTTATACAGAAGAACACACAAACATATGCATTCAAATGCAACCACAAGCACACAGTTTAACTAGTAACATAGAAAACAGAAGACTAGATTGTTTTCTAGGTAATTTTTAATATATTTGTAATTTTTACGTGTCTTAAAAATGAAAAATATATTCGTGATACTAAAACCATCAACTTTTCTTTTTGCTTAATGTCCCTCAGTGGAAGTACATCTATTTTTCTAATGAGTAGTTACTCTACAAGTAGTTACTGCTACAAGTGCACAGCTGGTTCTCCGTCAGGTCGGGCTCTCAGACTGAGCAAGGGTGCAGGATGGGATCATGGGTGCATCCTGCATCTCCCTCCTGCTGCTGGGCAGGAGGTACCTGAGCACCAGCACTGGCTGCAGCCTCCCTGCACAGGGCAGCGCTTTGCAGCCCCAGCCTGGAAAGTCAGCCAAGGGACCCCAGCTGGCTTGGGCTCTTGAGAGTTCTACCCAGACTAGGGAACATGAGGGTAGTAGAGGAAGGAAAGAGAAGGCACCATGCTGACTGACTGCCCTGGCAAGTTATTTTGTCCTCACCTTTGAAGCAACAGGATTCAGTTTTGCTTACACAGCTGAAAAGCGTTAAACAGACAAGACTTCTCACTGGAGTTGGATTTGAGGCAGCTGGAGTAAATTCTTTGATGCACAATATCAATGATTTTCAAGCAGAGCCAACTTATATTTTTAAAGGGAAGAGGAGAGAATAGAGCCTTTCTTTAGCAAGACTCACTTCTGAATAATAGCCCTAAGGTGTGGCTTTCAAGAAGCTGTGCTGGAATAGAATAACAATTTTTTTTTTTCAAAAACACTGTCAGGTATTTGGTCAGCTTCTCCCCTCATGCAAAATTTAAAAAAAAAACCACCTTCAGAGATTTAATCAGGTTTTTTCCACCTCTTTGTGAGGATCATGTGTTTCGCTAGCTGCAAATTTTCTTTTCCTTCAACCTGGAGCCCCGTTTGCATCTCAAGTGAACAACAGAGGTGTCCAGAAAGCCTTTGGGAAGTTGTGCTGACAGAGATGAAGCTTGAATCTTACCATCTGCAGCCTGCTTTATTCTGTGCTCACCCACCATGGATTTTGTAAAGTACAAAACCAGATCGTATGGTAACTTAGAGGGTTTTTCCTTCCTCATGGGTTTCATCTTCAAGGATGCTTCTGAATAAAAGGGTACTGGACAAATGAAGACTATTATGGTGCTGCAGTGTTTATACATATGTGGTGTGTGCATGTAACATGCTCCCTAGACACTTTAGACATGCACAAGCTTAAGCACAGTGATTCAGGCTGCGATGATGATTCTAACTCCCATCCCCTTTGGCTTGTGGCACTCCTTGAAAAGGTGTAGCTCGTTCCACACTGCCCCTCTTGTTGCTGGTCCTCTGCCTGTCTTGGAACATAAGAGGGAAGCCCTGTGCATTTGACTACAAGTGTTGGTTGGTCTTCAGCTGCACTTGTTTTGCAGAATTAGCACCCAGAAGGCAGCAGCTGGGTGCAGATGTGATGAAAGAGACCGACTCTTCTATATCATTGTCTCTGTTTAGCTAGATATGGCTGTAGTGATGACTGACAATTTATCTTCTGTGTGTCAGAACTCCAAATTGCTAATTCATGGATAAACCCTTTCAGCATTACCAAGCTGAACTTATGCATGGTAACAGTGCAGCTCCTCTTCAGCCTGGTGCATATGTTTGGGTCCAGCATGAGTCTGTCATGTGAGCTATTAGACTTTGCTGATGTAAGCATGGTCTAATATTACTCCATGAAGAAATTCTTTGCATCATATATGTCTTGTGCTCTCACTGGGATTGCTCACTTCATTTCTCCTGCTTAGTTCCTCCCTCAACGACAGTAAACATTTCTGTACATAACAAATGTCTGTTAGATTAAGAGTCATCACCAAACTGCCACTCCTCACTAATTCTCTATTTGTCTTTAGTCAAATACTACTTTTACAAACAGCTACAGCAACAATGCTTGACAGAAATTTAGAAAATTATGCTTTAAGTGAAAATATCCACTCCAGGAAAGGTGGATGTCAAGTCAACAATTCAACTGCCTGCCCAGCAGTAGATGTATGACTAAAACTGCCTTCATCTTGTCCTGAGCAAGCAGAGACCTTTCTCAAACAGAAGCCAGGGACAGTTGCTTTGCTGGTTACTGCTATGTGAGGATTCTCTGTGCCCTTCCTCCCAACAGATACCTCACTTGTCTCTCTTTCACATCTCAGTACACAGGCCAGTCTATGCTTGGAAAATCCTGAGGAATTTATTTTGGGCAAGGAATAAGCAGAAATTTCCAGAACAGACAACTATTATATGTCTATGCTGAATTGGACTGGTACAAAAAATTGAAGGCTTGAAATTAAAGCTAGAACAGGACTTCTAAGAAATTTTGTGAGGGAAAAAAGGGCAAGAAATAGCCTCCAAGTGTCACATGACATTTCTGTATTGCTCCTCAAAGGGTCATTGCAGGCACATTTTCAGGAACATTATTTGTGCCATGTTGTTGTTGCTATCTGTAAGGAAGCCACCATAAGAAAGTATGATATTGCTGGCCACATTTTTCACTTGTAATAGTAGTTACCTCCAGTCCTGTTTGACAGTTCGGTTCCTACACTATTCTAGTGCATACCTACATGGGAGGAAAACAGTTAGGAGAGTGATAATTAAGTTGTAAAGTTGAACTACAATTTCGTTGACTCAGTCATTGTGCCCTTGAACAACTAGGCTTCCTGCAACAGAAGAGGTGATTTAACATTTAAAACTTTATTTGAACTACTTGCACTTGGCAGCAAGTGCTCTTTTGTTGCCCATTTGAAGACCAATGGCAGGGGTGAGAGGTAGGGCCTTGCCTACCTGAGCCAAAGGAAAATTTTGCACCATAGGAACAGTTTGAGGTCCTGCATTGAATAGTGAACAGGGATTGTTCTGATTTGTACTCTATGCCTGAAAAATCCTATGCACATGATGCTTGTGTGGTTTGTGGTTTATTGAAACCCCATCATTTAACTATGGAAAGTGAATTTATTCTTATGTACCCAGAAAGTCAAAGTGTTTTTTGTAGCAGTAGTCCTTCCAGTGTGGTTGACTTTGAAACATTACACATGCTGAATCTTCATTTGTCCTCAGGTTTTGGTCTAGCAAGCCTAACATCCTATCAGTGTTGCATCCACATTTAGAGAAATTCATGCATTTCAGAGAAAAGAGAAAAACTAACATCAGTTGTGTAGATTGCTCAGTGCCTGAATACATGAGTGTGTGTCCTCGATTCCCAGGTAAAGTCAACTAGGTGAAGTTAAAATGCTGATGACTTAACATTGTGGTGCTGGTCTCCAGAATTTCTCTCCCAATAGAACGCAACACAGAGTTCTGTGTTGTGTCTTTTAAACTTTGTCCTAAAAGGGATTCAGATGTGCTGCTATTGCTGAATTGCAGTTTATGAAGCTACTTTTGGATGTGAATTTGTTCCTGACTTCATGTATGGCTTGCTGTTATGTCATTTAACCTGCTGTGGTGGGTTGACCAAACCAGCAGCTATGCACCCACACAGACACTTGCTCACTCCCCCCTCAGCAAGATGGGAGCAGGAATCAGAAGTGAAAAATCAGGATGGATTGAGATAAAGACAGTTTAATAACTGAAGTAGATCTATGCATGCAAGGAAAACAAAATAAGGTATTTATTCAGTGTTTCCTGTTGGCAGGCAGCAGTTCAGCCACTTCCCTGGGAAGTGAGGCCTCAACAGACACAGTGGTCACTTGGAAAACAAATGCCATGAATGTCCCTCCTTCCTCCTTCTTTTCCCTGAGCTTTTATTGCTGAGCACAATGTCATTTGGTATGAAGTGTCCCTTTAGTCAGTTTGGATGATCTGTCCTGGTTGTGTCCCCTCCTAGCTTCTTCCGTCCCCCCAGTCTACTTGCTGTACAGGCTGAGTTGGGGGAAAAAAACACACACGAAAAAGGGGAAAGCCTCAATGCTATGCAAGCACTACTCATAAACTTCCAAGACACTGGTGCAAAATCAATCCTTTTTTTAGTCATAAATCCCATCCATATAGACTGCTATGAAGAAAATTAACTCCTCCCCAGACAGACCCAGTACACCTGCCCAAAAGCTCATCAAGGAGCATGGTTGTCTTCTCATCACAGGATCTCTAACAGCTTCAAGCCATCAGTCAGGAGAAAAATAATGCAGGCCATTGGATGCTAACTTTCTGAATAGTTGACATTTCAGGGATAAACTTGTTCTTAGACATGGTTCAAATGGTCATAGCTGTATCCAGAGGAATCATATTGGATATAAGCAGAATGCAAATTGAAAAAGTTCTATGCCAAGAGTAAAAGACTTGGAAACAATTCAAATATTCAGCTATAGATTGCTTCCAATTTACTTGCTGCGTGCATTGAAGGGGGTGTTCTTTTTTTTCCTATTGAAATGTCCCAAAGGAACTCAAATGTATCCTACTAACCAATTAGGCATGTGTGCTAAAGGAACAGAAAAAATCGGATACTTCTGTTTCCGTGAATGTAATAATTTAGATACACAGAAGGATTGAATCACATTGTATGCTTAGGATTTTTTCTCTTTTCTTGACAAGGTTAAGAGTTATGAAAAGAAAGCTACTACTGCTCAAAAAGTAATATCTAAAATATTAACTTTTCCAAAACTTAAAAAAACCCAGTTGTTTAAAAACCAACCAAAATATTAACTGTTGAGAAATAGGTTGGGCTTGTTTTTTTTTCTTTTAAATGTCTCCAAAATTTATCTGCTTTTTAAAAAAAGTTACTTTGACACCTGTTTTAAAACACTTTTTGTGACTAGTCCAGTCTATTGCAGAGAGCAGGAGTGGTCATATAGTGTCTCCTGAGCTGTATGCAGTTTATCACCTGTTCAGCTCTTCCCTATGCTGTATATACATCATGAAACAGGCTCTCCAGGTCAATTTCAATCCATGCCTGTGAAATGAAATGATTTCACATGGGCTGCTGTGTTTGCATCATGGGGGTCCAGCTCCAAAACCTGACCCTTTGTGTACTGCAGTGAAGACATGGGATGCCTGAAGAGTTGCCAGATGTCATTTATGAGCTACTTCTGTCCGAGTAATTCAATGCCTTGTGATCTTGTGATTTTTAGCCATAGTGAAGTTCATAGCATTGAGTTTGGACTATCCAGAAAAAAAGAGGTACTTATATGTCACTATTTTTTGCCTAAAATAACATCTAGTTTCTAGTAATACATTGAAGGAGACTAAGGGTGGGCATCTGAGATTCAGTTTACATCCGCATCTTCCTAACCATGATGTCAGAAGATGATATAGTTTCAGCAGTGAAGGAAAATGTACAAAATTAAATAAATTAATAAGTAGGGATTTGTGTTGGGTAAAAGCAGCCATTGAACCTAAAGAATATCTTCTTCTTTTTTTTTTTTTTTTTTTTTTTTCCTAAGGGAAGTATTTTTCAGGAAAATCTCTGGCAGCTGTGGGAGAGATTGTGAGAGTTGTGTCTATCACCTCCAACTACTTTACACATATATACCTATATGCTTTCATAGAGAAACACACAGAGGTACATGTACACATGCAGTCACTTCAGACTCCTATCTTTCCTAAATACAATAAATAAATCAGGCAAAATGACAGTAAAGGCTGGTATGGGATAAATCTGTACTTTTCCTCTCAGTCCTTTTACAGAACATACAGTTTCTATCCAAGCAGTCTGGAATTGTAATAAATTCAAGGTCTTTTCAAATTTTCAAGTTCAATATGATAAAGAACACATCCAGAACAGGGCAATAGATATAAAAATCCAGATCCATTCCAGCATCCAGGCTTCTAACTCTCTGATCTTATTGAAACATTCAAGGCTTATGAAGAAATTAGGAGCCTAAATTCTTTACTGAAGCTGAACCAAAGACTTTTGAGACCATTTTTAGTGCAACAAGAAGAATAAGTTTTCCACGTGGAAGTTCAGTGGTCCACTTAAGAACTTTATGGGGAAAAATTGTCCCAGTGCCCACTTCTGTTTGCTTTATGGCCATAGGCTGAGTCAACTCATGTATGTCATATATCATGGTTTTTTTTCTATATCTGTGACCACAACAAAATTCTTACCTGTAATGTCTCACATGGATAAGAATATAGAAACGTATTTAGGGAATTTCATTCCTTACAGGTGACTGGGTCATTACTCAGATATTTTTGGTAGGGAGTGAACAGACCATTGTACAATCTGAGCTGCAAGGGTGTCAGTTTCTTTTTTTTTTTTTTTTTTTTTTCCTTCCCAGTTGTACTTTAACATTCATCCAAGTTCTAAGACAAATTTAATTATCAATGACATGAGCCTAGTGAAATACTACTGAGGCCAGCATAACAGGTCTGCTGTTAAACTGTCAAGGCCAATTAGGTAAAAAGTTTTTTTTCCTTTGTCAATTCCCAAAAGTGAAAAAGAAAACTTAACTTCATTTGACAAGTGCAAGTAACTACTGAGAATCACTGAACAGAAATATCTGTAATAGTCATTAAGCTGGACAAAATCAGGAAATGAAATTTGGTGTGTTTCACAAGGCATGTTGTAGTTTTACCTGTATGTGTGTGTGATGGGAGTAGGAGGAGCTATAAACTATCTCTCAGAATTAGTAAATAAGGCAAATTGTAGAAAGCTGAAAAGAACATTTGTACAGACATACCAAAGTTACTGACCCTCAAGTGAGGAAAGATTACATTAAGGAAAATATAAGATGAGGTCTTCTCACATTATCTACATCATTGGAACACCAAATCAAATGCCATGCATGCTTACATCATACTTTGAAGTCCCTGTCTGTCTGAAAGGAAAAGGAACTTTTTTCACTGGTCCATGTTAATATTACTTCCAACTATTATGTAGAGGAGCTACTCACCAAAGTATGTAGGCTGCAAGTACATAATGCATAGGCAAGCTGGGATTTCCTCCCCATTTCAGTCACTAGACCTTTAGGAAAGGTGAATACTGCACTCAGTCCTGACCATCAAAACTTATCTTTCTTTTCACCTATAGACAACTGAAGAAGTGTCATGCCTCTAAAAAACTGCAACTGCTATACAGGTGTGGCAGTGCCCATCACAAGTGAGCAACAAGTACAGTCTGACCTGATCTGCTACTAATTAGTAATCCTTTTTATTCATTTTACTTAGCATCTCAGGGACTGAATAGCTTAATTCAATGAAATAGATAGAATCAGTTATTCCATATGACTGACATTACATTAGTGAAATACTTAGAGGGTCTGGCGTTTCTTCTATGGAAGCCAAATAAAGTTTTCCATTGATATGAGGGGCAGCAATGAATACAAACTAAGCATCAGGAACCTTGACTAGAGGATATATAGTATCATTTACATGAAAATCACATTGTGCAAAGTTTGTCATTTCAGGCACAGAGAAACCTATGTTAAACTTCTAGTAAGCAACAGAAAACAATCTCATACAGCAGGCTGTACTTTGCTAGCAGTGTTAGCATAGTAACATGAGAAGCTAAAAAAGGACCCATGGAGAATTGGATTACTACATATAAGCTGGTTTCTGTCAGCAGAGCTAGAGAATGAAGTATGTAAACAGGTGCATTGTCAGTAACACAAACACTCCAGGATATCGATAACAGGTATCAATTAGCATTGATGCCACAGCTAAAAACCTCTTAAACTCTGTGAAAAATAAAAGAAAAAAAACCAAACATGGTGTTTTGCCTTCTAAAAGGCATGTTAAGAAACAGGCCAGATTGGATTAGAAGGCTATTCACTCCATTTGGCACACTGTTGAGGGCTTACACCTCTGTTTCTTGTGAGACAACAGGTTTTGCGCCTTTGTGAGACTCGAAGTCTCATGGTAGCTTTGGCCTCAGGCTGAGAATGTGGTACTCCCTCTCTTCTCCCCACATCTGATTTATGCTGCAACCTAACTTAGACTTCTGCCACCTCCCTCTTCCCCTTCTGGGCTGTGACCCAGGAATACTTGCTTCTAAAACCCTTTCTGAACATTGGGGGCCTAGTTACCGAAGAAGAGAAAAGCTGTGGAAGAAACAGGAGAAAAAAACTTTCAAAAGCTTTAAGAAAGCTCAAGTCAATGACTTTCAATTAAGTCTAAGTTCCTGAATGATGCAACATCCTTTTTGAAAGAAGCAGCTTTATGTCTGTCAACTCACTAGGAATATTTAAGTATCTTCATATTGCCAGTCAAAGTATTTCCACCGAAGAGGGGCCAAAAAATTCAGGTCATTCCAGCTTATGTGTGTTTGCAATTATTTATCTCTTCGGCTGATGTTGAACAGATAGCTACAATGAGTAGCTAACTTAAAAATCTATTTGCACAAATTTTACATGAATTAATGAAAAGACACATACCCTTGCATTCCCCAGTTAATGGGGATATTGAAGATTACATATACTGAGGAAGGCAAGAAAAAAAAGTCAATATCTCTATAACATTGTGACTGACCTAAGCTTTTTGATATGTATTAATGCTATATTTCTCATTATCTGTGTAATACAAGTTCTGCTGTCCTTTACTAGATTTAACATTTTACACAACTGAAAGGATTAAATTATTTGATAAAAGAGGCAGAGCATGCCTCAGGCTTTACAATAAATTTACTTAGCTAAAGGTTTCTACAGAGCGTGATTTATTGTATTGTGAGATAAACTTATAAAATTTTGGTTATTTACAGATATTTTTTTTCTTTACCTCCCTAATCGTCTGTAGACCTGGTAGATTAACTTAAGAGTTATTGCCTAACATATAATTAACATTTTCCACTCCAGGAAAATTATTTAAGACAAATAAAAACCTTTTAATCACTAGGGGTTTCCCTTTTTGCTTCTAGCAGTATGCACATAAAATACAATCTTCTACATTCACCATGCCCAGGTTAATTAAAAAAAAAAAAAGTTTATCTTATTCAGTGACCTTTCAAATAACCTTCTGTTTAAGACAAATGCCACCCCAAAGACTATTTATCCTCACAATATGTAAACGTACTAGTACAGCTTGTACATTTTAGGATGAACACGAGCACCAGATTTAAAGTTAAAGCAGTCCAAGAGGTACCAAGAATAAGATGAAGAATGCCCAGATCTTTCTCTGCCCTTTCAAAGCGAACTACAAACAGCTTTATGTTAGTATGAACTACAAGTGGAAATTTATGTATGCTTGCAGAGACACTTTTGTTCTTGATTCCGTCTTATATCATCAGTTTTGCTAACAACTGTAATTTTATATATGAATGGAGTAATCTATATCTGTGAACTGATCTTGGAGAAGGCATTTGAATTTGAATTTCCCTGCATCATGGAGGAAACATTCTTGTAAAACACAATTACATGTTTGGATAATTAATAATATACAAGAAGAGATTGTCTAAGAAAGAGCTAAGAGAAAAGAGTAAAGAGGTGGGGTAAAAGCACTTTTCTCCCTCAGCTGTAAGTCATTTTGTGGTTGGAATCAAGTGGCTGGAGTCCCCTTGGTGACTACAGCTAAAATATCCTTATATTCCTTATTTTGATGGACCAATGTTAAATTTTGTGGAAGTCTAAAAATTATGGGTATTAATTATTGGTCAGTATTAAAATTAGGTTACTTTATTCTGAAAAAATGTCAGCAGAAAGTTCAGAATAATCACTGAAAAATGGCCATTTTTCTTCCTCTAGCTAAAAGTCAGACACTGGAGGAAATAGATGTAAGGAAAATATTTACAAAGCATGTCCATAAGAGATGACTGAAGAGAAGTAGGATGGTCTATATGCTGGTAAATAGAGAATGGAGAGTAAGAGACAACAACAAAAAAAGGAAGTCAAAACAAGGTGAAGAGAAACAATAGAGTGCAAGAAACCTTTGAAGTATTGCAATGACCTACGCTGCCAACATGACTGCAACTTCTAAAATCAAAAGAAAATAACTATTTTGCTGTAAATGAAAGGCATAAATCCCAGTTTAGAGAGGTGAATCCTGTGAAGAAAGTGTTATTTTACCAGTGCTGAAGATTTCTACATTTGTCAAATATCACCAGTTGAGCTACTGATCTCCATCTAATCTCTTACTCCCAGCCAAGCCACTGAGACAGAAACAACAGTAGATCCATTATGTACAGAAACCCATCCCTAAGTGAAAGTGGCTGCCATGAACTTGTGTTTTGGTGTTGTAATCACAACAGACAGGGAGTAATTTCTGTTAATGCTGTATCCCTGATCTTCAGAGCCGTCAGCAGTTTAAGCCATCAGTGATTTAAGCCAAACTGCATCACAGATTACATATCAATACCCTGTGCAGAAAAAAATACATCTATCCTCTTGGACCAAACAGCTGGCAAGCATCTGGAAAAGTAATAAAAAAATGAAGGAAAATAACTGTCATAAATAGACTCATGCCAGGGGGGAATTTCAGAAGAAGAGATACAACCAGGAATGCAGTCATCAAATCATAAACTCATAGAATTGTTTAGGTTGGAAAAGACCTTTAAGATCATCATGTCCAACTGTTAACGTAGCACTGGCAAGTCCACCACATATTACACCTGTAATATAATTTATGCACACTTAGGTGAAAGTTTCCTGTTTTATGTCAAAAGGGAGCGACTGAAAAAAGGAAAAATGTAAAAAAAGTCCCAGGCAAAACCTTGGCCAGTAGAAAAAAAGCAAAGAAAGTCTCTACTCTAGCAGATCTTTAATGTATTTAGATCATTATGAATGTAGAAATATCCAGTGAAATTTTGCTCTGTTATACCAGGCAAAGATTAAGATTTTGAAGTACATCAGTGGAAATAAATAAAGACATTTTCAGGTACAATATAAACAAGTTCTATACTAAAAAAAAAAAAATAAAAAAAAAGGATTTTTGAGATGCACAGATGTATAGACATCATAAAAATGTACTAGAAAGGTATTTGACTTTTAGCTAGATTCCTCAGTTACATCATCAACCAGAAAAAAGGCAAAAATTAAAGAAAATAGCAAATATGGAAAACTTTACGTTGTCTTAAGATATTTTCCTTTTTAAAGATTTGTTTCTGTTATTTACTCTGCTCAGTTTAGGTCAGTGAATGGGTTGACTTAATTGTGCATTCAGCTAAAAGAAATAACTTATTTTCCATTTGTGAGTGTTATTTACATTTTTTTACATCTTATTTTAATTCTTCCATGATTTGCCTGTTACTTTCACTTTGCTATTTGATCTTACATCATGCAAGCAGCATTATCAGGATATGTAGTAATATTACAGCTCTCCCAGGTTCTTTATAGTCTTTAAAATCCCATGACGCACCTTGATTAAACTATTGCTCCCATTTGAGCTTTCAACTTCTTTTGTTTCTTCTTGTGTATCTGAGCTAGAGGAGAGCAATGAGTGATTTCTGAAATGCTCCATTCTCTCACAGACACTATTGAACTGCTGATATTTTAACTAAACACTTCATCTTCTGATAGTAACATTTCCTTTTTTACAAATTAGAAGGTGAAAAGGTGGCTATAAATTTTTCCTGCCAACTGATACTCCTCAGAAAGGGAAAAGGTTACATGTTTGGTTATATACAACTTTTCCATACATTTAACTGACTCCTCAGTAGCCAAAGTAAAGATTTCTATACTTGAGAGAGAAAGCAAGAGCCAACATGAAGCCCACTAGGCAACTCCTTGATCAAAAGGAGTTAAAAAGCTCTTAGATAACATGGTAATGAGAGCCTAAAATAGCTCTAAGATAGATATATACATTGTAACGCCTACCTATTACGCTCCTAGTTTTCTAAAGGTCTGTGGGAGGTGGTCTTGGTGATAAATTATAGTGTATAGTTAGAGGCTACCAGAATGACTTAATTATCATCTTCTATTTTCAGTGTTACATTGATCTAAATAACACTAAATGGTAATTTATGTACTGGATGCGATTCCTGCAAATAACATGTTCAGGAGAAGTTGTTCATAACTTCTGTTCCTATGGCTAATCCAAGGTCTTTTCAGTATTAAAGCAGATACTTTGTGACTGTTTTTCAGCAAAGCATAGCCCTCACAGTGTTATTGTTCATAAGAACATGATAGTACTTTATTTCATCGTATCCACTTGCACTTAAAATGGATATATTTTTGCATTGTCACAATTTGGGTGGAAGTAATAGAGGGACTCGTGTTTTTGAACTCTCTTTTCCTCTTTTAATTTTTACTGAAGCTTATATGTTTTGCAAAAGTAGTTTAAGTAATAGTAACAGCTACATAAGAACATCTCACTCCAGTAAAATCTGAAGAAAGATCAAAAGTGTGATTACTAATGAGATGGTGATGGAGTATCTTCCTATGATAAACCTTGTATGAAGGACAACTGTATGGTCTTCTCCTAACTTTAAGTTTTCTCCTTACTTTAATGCTCACAGTGATCACAGTTTAACAAGGAAACTGCTTATTGACATCTAACACTTTGGTCTTTATCCTTTTCACACCCACTCAAAAGCTGTTTGTGTTCCCCCCGCCCCGTATGGAAAAACTAGTAGAGGAGATACAGGGTCAAGGTCACTCAATAGGGAATATCTACTGAGTATTTGTGTTAAGAAACAAGAATTCATGTGAAAATTAGCTAATCTGCTTTTTGAAACAAACAAATATACAAAAATAAAAAAGAAACCTGATATGAAATGCTTTTAATGTGAGCTTTCTGTGTCTATACCGCATTAATTACTAACATTTCATTTAGCAGGTCACTTTCACCAGTCCATTTAAATCAACAGTGCCAACTGTGTCATGTAAAGCTGTGGACAGCTGGCTCTTATGCCTGCACTCCAGCCGGCATCCCAGGCAGCTTCTACCAGCCTCCTGTGTAAAAACAGCTCCTCTCTGGGCTCAGCTTTGTGCTACACCCCTCTCCATCTCCCAGCATCAGTCCCTTCTACCTCTTCTAATTTCTCAAGGGCTACTGTGGATCCAGAGATCCCGTTTCATTTTCTGTTCTGAATGAGAGTTTGCAGGAAATCTGGAGACTGTTCATAGATGGACTAAAAGGAGGTTCCTGAGTAAACCAAGACTTTACTTGGAAAGACTCAGATGTTATCCAGAAAATATGCACTGAGTTCATTAACTGGATGTGGATCTGCAAGGTTCCTAGTTCATTAAATCAATGTGAACCTGTTAGGCAACTCCAGCTGGGATTTTGACTGATATGATTTTGGTCATATTCCACATCTGAGATAGGAGAAAATACATATGTTTAAAGCTCTGCTGTCAGGGAATCTTGATTAGAGGCTGACTGCTCAGCCAAGGCAAAGATTTCACTGCAAACTTTTGGCTGAAAAGTTAAAAATAAGCAATCATAACACTGGAACAATTCATAGAATCACAGAACGCAATGGCTTGGAAGGGACCTTTAAAGGTCCTCTACTCCAACCCCACTGTAGTAAGCAATACATCTTTAACTAGATCATGTTGCTCAGAGCCCTATCAAGCCTGACCATAAATTTCTTCAGGGATGGGTCTTCCACCACCCCCTGGCAACCTTTTCCACTGTTCCACCACCCTCATAGTAAAGAACTTCTTCCTAACATCTAATCTAAATCTACCCTTTTCTAGTTTAAAACCGTTGCACCTTGACCTATTGCTACATGCCCTTGTAAACAGTCCCTCTCCAGCTTTCTTGTAGGCCCCAATGTGCGTAATAGAATCATAGAATGGTTAGGGGTAGGGAGGGACCTGTGGAGATCATTGAGACCAATCCCCCTGCCAGCGCAGGATCACCTTGGGCAGCCCACACAGGAACGTATCCAGAAAGGTCTTGAAAGTCTCTAGAGGAGACTCCACAACCTCTCTGGGCATCCTGTTCCAGTGCTCTGTCGCTCTCACAGTTATTTCCTCATGTTGAGGTGGAACATCCTATTTCAGCTTGCTACCATTACCCCTCATCCTATCACAGGGCACCACTGAAAAGACACTGGCCCCTTCTACTTGACACCCACCCTGCAGATATTTGTAAACATTAATAAGATCCCCTCTCAGTCTTCTCTTCTCCAGGCTAAACAGTGCCAGGGCCCTCAGCCTTTTCTCATAATAGAAATGTTCCAGTCTCTTCATCAAATTCATAGCTCTCCACTGAACTCTCTAGTATTTCCCTGTCCCTCTTCAACAAAAGAGACCAGAATTGAACACAATACTCCAGATTTGGTCTCACCAGGGCAGAGTAGAGGGGGAGGGGAACCTCCCTGGACCTGCTGGACACACTTTTCTTTATGCACCCCAGGATACCATTGGCCTTCCTGGACGCAAGGGTACATTGCTATTCCATGGATAACTTACTGTCCACCAGGACACCAAGGTCCCTCTCCATGGAGCTGCTTTCCAGAAGGTATAGCCCTACTCTGTACTGGTGCATGGTGTTGTTCCTCCCCAGGTGTAGGACTCTACACTTGCCGCTGTTGAACTTCATTAGGTTTCCCTTTGCCCAGCTCTCCAGTCTGCCCAGATGGAAGCACAACCTTCTGGTGTATCAGCTACTCCTCCCGCTTTAGTATCATAAGCAAACTTACTAAGGATACACTTGATCCCTTCATCCAGGTCATTGATGATAATGTTGAATAAGATTGTACCCGGTACTCACCCCTGGGGAGCACTGCTAGTTACGGGTCACCAACTGGACTCCATGCCACTGATCACAACCCTCTGAGCTCTATTGTTCAGCCAGTTCTCAACCCATCTCACTGTCCACTCTTCTAACACACACTTCCTGAACTTACCCACAAGGATGTTACAGGAGACAGTGTCAAAAGCCTTGACGAAGTCAAGGTAGACAAAATCCACTGTTCTCCCTGCATCTACCCATTCAGTCACACCTGTCTTGAGTTTGGAGGAAGTGATGTTTGAATATTAACCAGTTCTCTTGGGCCCCCTTACCTTCTAGAGTCTTATCCCAAAGGATTCCTCCAAGTAGGCCTTTGAAGAGGACAGAGTTAGCCCTTCTGAAGTCCAGGATTGCAATCTTAATTATTGCCTTGCTTCTTCCTTGTATGATATTAAACTCTACCATGTCATGATCACTACCGCCAAGGCTGCCCCCAACCTTCACATCCTCGACCAGACCTTCTTTGTTCGTTATGACAAGGTCCAGCAACACACCCTTCCTCACTGGCACTTCCACCACCTGCATCAGGAAGTTATCATTGACGCACTGCAAAAGCCTTCTGGACTGAGTATGCCTCACTGTGTAGCCTTTCCAACAAATATCAGGGTGATTGAAGTCACCCGTGATCACCAGGGCATGTGATATTGAGGCTACTTCCAGCTGCCCTAGAAGGTCTTGTCAACATCCTCTCCCTGGTTTGATGGTTTATAATAGACACCCACAACAGTTTCACCAATGTTTGCATGTCCCTTAATTTTCACCCATAAGCTTTCAACATGTTCTTCATCTCCCCCTGGGTATACCTCAGTGCATTCCAGTTGCTCATGAACATAAAGAGGAACTCTGCCACCTCACCTTGTTGGTCTGTCTTTCCTAAAAAGCACATAACCGTCCATGACAACATTCCAGTCATGGGAGCCATCCCACCATGTCTCAGTAATTTCAACGACATCATGGCCCTGCAACCGAACATAGGTCTCCAGTTCCTGCTGCTTACTCCCCATGCTGTGTGCATTGGTGTATAAGCATTTCAGAGAGGGGGTTGAGTGTATAGTTTTTGCCCTTGGGGGGTGGAAGACCTTCTGGTTCTCAAAAATGTCAGCATGCTGCCCCACAAGTCCTGGGATATGACACCCATGGGCATCTCTAGGAAGCCTGAATACATTCCCCTTCCCCTTCATATCTAGTTTAAAGCCCTGTCAATCAGCCCTGCAATATCTTGTGCAAAGACTCTCTTTCCCCTTTGAGAAAGGTGTTTTCCATTAGGTGTCAGCAAACCTGGTGCTGTATAGGTCATCCCGGTGTCAATAAAGCCATAATTGTTATGGTGACACCAGCTCTGGAGCCATGTATTAATAGCCTGAATTTGCCTGTTCACTCCAATGTTGCTGCCTGCAACTGGAAGGAGAAAGGAAAAGATAATTTGTGCCCCAGAATCTCTCACCAGTCATCCCAAGTCTCTAAAGTCTCTTTTGATTGTTCTTATATTACTAGTCTCAGCGTTCTCACTCCCTACATGGAAGGCTAGCAATGGATAATAATCTGAGGACTGTACCAAGCTAGGAAGTTTCCTAGTGACATCCTTGAACCAGGCTCCACAGAGACAGCAGCCGTCCCTGTGAGAAGTGTCTTCTCCACATATTGGCACTCTTTTCCTCTCAGAAGTGAGTTTCCTACAACTAACCCTTCTTTCTTTTCTTCTAGATGTTGTCATGATACAAGCACCAGGCCTTTCCAACTGTGGACAAACCTCTGGTGTAGGTTGCCTATCAACTGCATCCTCATTTGGATGGTATTTCTCAACCAGGGCCTCATATCTGTTCTTCAGTGGCACTTGGGGGGGGGGGTGAGGTCAGCAAGCAGGGAGTTCATCTGTTGCCATGACCAAAGCCTACAGCACCCAGTATTCCCAGGCAGTCTCCCATCCAAGTACTAACTGGGCCCGACCCTGCTAGCTCCTGAGATAGAAGAGATTGGGTGTTCTCACAGTGGTATGGCTGTAGGCAGTTATATCTTCTATATAATAGGTAGTTACATCGTGTATATTTTTTTACTCAAGGTGTTGAGCATTTATATTTTTATACATCATTTCTATTTTTACATATATTTATGCTTTTCTACATAAATTTATTTCTTTCTACATAAATGAGTAAATCTGAAAAGGTAGTAGTGTTTTTACTAAGGCAGATTTTGAACCCTTCATTCATTCTGAAAAACCTCCTTATTCTCCTAACATTTCCTTTGACTTCACCAGAAGTGTGTGACTTCACCTGTTCATAGAGTGAAGCACATGAATGAGGGCACTTAGAAGAGGACCTAACTCCTCACATGTACCTGATTTTCAATGATGTTGAAGAAAGCTTTTTCACAGTAATGCTCAAGAGAGCTTTCAGTCTTTATCTCAATATTTTCACTTTCCATTTTGCTTCAGAAGAGATTATTTCCTTTAATGCTGGTTCTCAGTGAGAGGGAGACTGGAGTGAAAGACCCTGTCTCCTGCAATAAGGGCAGAGAAACCAAGAGACCTTTCTTGAAGTTTAGCAGATTTGATTCCTCTCCTGAGTAATCATAGCAAAGACTCACAATTGACTGTGGCTTTGTGTCAGGATTTTCTGTGATGTTTCCCATACTGAAGTCACTGTTGTAAATCCAGATGATCAGATCTGACTCATGGTTTACCAATAAACACTTCTCATCGTTGTTGTTTTGTACTACAGAAGAATGCGACCTTCTGACATTTGAAAATGCTAAAGCAACAGTGGCCACTTTCTAAAAGTCCCTTGAGATTAACATTACCTTTGTGTTAATTAGATAGTTTTGCTGGTCATTGAGTTTATCTCTAGATATTCTCTCATACTGAACAACATGTGCATAGCCTCATCTGTAGAAAAATAAATTTCAAATCCAATTGCAAGAGGAATAATTGCCTGCAGTCAAATTATGCTTTACACCACTACCACTCTGAGAGAAGAAGAGTATGGGTCGCAGGGTGCTCTTCTCATACATTAGAGCATAACATTCTGTGAAAAGGGGGTAATGTTTTCAAACATTACTTTAAATGTTACTGTATTTTTAAATGTGATATTTAAGCAAGATTTTTGATTAAATAATTTATTTAATATGATTTAAAATACCAGGCAAAATGATATATATTTTATTACATATTGCATAATTATATACTATTCTATAAAATACATGCTACGTATATTAGGTATACATAATAAACATACAAATATATTCATATTTTTAAGTCTTTATCATTGGCTCATACTTAACAAAACAAGCTGATAAACCATCACTGCTCCAAACAGCCTCCTTGCGACACCAGCCTGACTCCTGACAGCCTCCCAGCTGCTGCCAATTTTCCCTCTCTAATTGGTTCCCGAACATCCAGCCATTTTGTTTACAAATCAGCTTTGTTTGTTAGTCAATTTAACATGCTTCAAAAGTCCTGTGGCATAACTGGCTAATTGCTTACCAATTAGCAAATAGTAATTCTGCTTTTTATTTCCACAAATTCCTGCAGCCACGGTCAGGCTTAATTTTTTACTTAGGGTCATTGATAGATATGATTTAAATACAGTTTGAATCTTTAGAGAGAGAATCTGTTTTGCAGCCTTCGATGTCAAAGTCCACCCAAGAGCGATTCTGTACAGGAAGCACGTCTTTGTAATGTAAACTGCAATGCGACCTCAACGTCAGTGACACAAATGCTTAGCAATAACACAAGCCATGAATATCATGACTCCCCAGCTCCTGACAGGTACTGATGCCTGTTGCCATGGCACTGGCTCAGATTCCTGCCAGTCCTGAGCTGCAGATTGTAGCTCTTCCTGCATCCAGCTGTCACTGTGTTGCAGAACATTTGCCTCTGACATCAGAGTACTCAGCTTTTTAAGAAACACTCTTCATGTCTGGCAAAACAGGTGCGGAAATAATGCATGTATTTCCCCAAAATATTTGTGCATCTGATCTGTGGTTTTAATCTGAGTGCAAGTGTGGAGAGAAAGAGGCATTCACTGCTGTAGAAATCATTTGTGCGAGTAAGGCTGAATGACATTTGTTCCTGAAACTCCGGGAAATTCTCATTGCTTTTTGTCCCACTCAATGGCAGGGGGTGTGAGAGCAGCAAAATAGAGCAGAATACATCATCGTTCATTAAGTGCAGAGTGAGGGAGCTAAGGAACTAGATATTATCCATTAAGCAGAAAACGTGGAGTTTAATGCCTGTTATCTGTGAGTTTCACGATGTTCCCCAGAGAACAAAATTTTTCACATAACATAAATCACAGAATAAGCTCATTCTGCAATGCTGGGGACCTCTCTGAACCCAAAGAAGGAAGACATGGAGCAGAACACTCTGAAGGTCTCAGAGTCATCTAAAGGAGATGTAGAAGAGCAGTTCTTGGAAATGTGCAGTAGCAGTCTCTGAAAGAATGCAGGCGAGTTCAAATAAGGCCAAGCAGTCTTGTAGTTCCACATGCCTATCATCTGAGAGTTGAGCCAATCACAAGCTGAGCATGGAAAGGTTATAATTTAGCAAGATGGCTGGATTTCATACCTGAATAATACATCATGCATAAGATATGCCTGAAGTGAAAGATGTTTCTTGTAACAACTGCAGTCAAGATGTGTAAAATGTTAAGGTTATTGTGTTGCTTTTCCAAATGCATGCCATTTTGAATTAAGTTAAAATGAGGAGCCATAAACTGTGTGATTTCATGGTATCCACAACAGTTAACTATGAACAGCCAAACTTGGTCCTCTTTTTCCTCTAGGAGTGGCTGGGATGATGCTCCTTTTGTAGACTCAATGCTTCAGCAGCAGGGAGAGGAGGTGCTAGAAGCAGATCTCACCTCTCTTTTCCCCCTTGACCTTCTCCCATCTGTGGGGCTTCTCTGAGTACTGGTGTTGTGCTGCAATAGAAGGCCCCTCAATGGAAGGGATAGAGGAGTAGTAAAGGGTCTTCATCTTGTGCTGAAGCTTCAAGTCCCAGAGGAGCAGATCCCAGCTGATCACATAAGGTCACACTGGCTCAGGAGAAGGGGCTAATGAGAATAGAGTGAATTCATCTCCTGCTACCCACAGAATATTTATACATATGTATGCATACATTTAAATACATATCTTCTGAGGAAGTCATGTGGCTCTGTCTTTTGGGTATTTAACTCTGTGGTATAGGGTGGGGGGCAGCACGGAAAGACCAGAGGAGATGAGTATCATGTTCATGTTCTGGAAAGTTTGAATTCCGGCCAATGACAGAAACAAGGACAATAATGGCTTTTGTAGTATATCTTAAAGCCTTTCACAAACCTTCATCTTTCTTATACAGCCTTGCTTTTCCACTGTATTTGACTATTCTTTCCTATGTTTTCCTACTTGTGCGGTATGTTTCAGGTCACATCACTGCCTGCCTACATGCTGCAATAATTTTCCTAGCATATTTTTAGGGTTCAAAAGAACACCAAAAGTACCAGCAGTACATGCAGAGGGGTGAATTACAGTTATTACTCTACGAAGTGTAAACTGAGGCAGAGAAACCTTCGGACAGGACAATTTTGTGGGAAAGAAGCCAGGACTCTGGAATTCCACTTTCCTGCTTTAACCCCTAGACCACAACCAGGAACAACATAATGTGTTCTGGAACTGAACAACGAATTTTGCTGGCAAGTTCTGTAAATCTCATGCTTTCTGTATTCACTAAAGCCTAAGCTAATGGCTTCCTTGAGCTTTGTGTGCACGCTCCTCAGGGGTGTGTACATAAGCCAAAAAAGAGGGAAAGGAGATGCCTGTAAATACTTGGCTCCAGTATGTACATTACATCTGTCACAAGGGAAACAGTGAGAAAGGTTTGAAAAATGCAAGCCAGTGCAATTAATGCTGGCCAGAGGTAAAGTAACATTTTGAAAATCTCCTTTTAGTGGTGCTTCTGCAAGACACCTTTACGCACATGCAGAATATAAACCTACACTTAGGAGCAGGACAAAAAAATAAGTAATAATAATAAAGGAAACATCAGCCAAATATGCAAGTTTAGTCCCTATATTACTCAGCTGGAGTTACCCAAGATGTGAAATCAGCAGTTCTCCCATTGAAAAATTACACATATTTATATTTTTAAAAGTAGTTTTCATAACAACAGTTTCATTATGTTCCAGAATATAAGGACCACATGCTGCAGAACAAAAACAGGGATAGGGCAGGATCCATTTATGTAAAGGGAAAATAAAAAACCTAAAGCTATATGGTCACACTACTAGTATCTTTCATATTCCATTTAATTTATGCTTGCTGGCTTTCAGAAAGGCTACCTGATGAAGACTCAGAGGTGACAGTTTAAGGGAGCTTTGCATTGGCTGAGTCCATTTCCTTGCTTGCTATAAAAGAGCAAAGAAAGCAGACAGTGCAGTCCTAAAAAGAATTCATATCACAGATTTTATGACTAATCCCTTACTTGCTAGCTTTGATCTTATCTGGGAACCAGCCACCTGACTTGAGAGACATGGAGACTAAAAACATTAAAATCATCTGCCGTACTTTAAAAAGCTGTGTTTGGAGAACCTGTGGTCCAGACCACCTCTGCGCTCTATGCACTGTCATTGACCTCAGATATGAACTTGAAAGAAAATTTTACTCTTTCCAAAGTTGTGTTTCATTTTAAAAGCAGCAGCTGGATGTTTCTACACTCTTTTATGGGATATTAGGTTCTGATCTGCATGGACAACTCATTACTGGAACCTAACTGATATGCCTTTTGCTCCCAGCAAAGACTTGTCTCCAACAGATTTGATTGACTGGAGCTGTGGGAGTAAGATAACCTTAAAGCATGAGATTTTCAGGATAGAAAATCTCAATTGGTTGGGCTTTTAACAGTAGCAAAGACTCTGGTGAAGCCCTTAAGGAAACAGGGACAACTTCATGAGGTGTCAGAGCAAGAGCTGGCTCTCATTCACAGGAGATGTTTTATCTTAAGGGCTATATAAAGTAAAAGCTAGAGAAATACAAGTGGGTTATGCTTCAGTACGGCATTTTCACTTAAGCAGAAATATCCCATCAGTAAAGAAGCAAGACTGGTTCATGGTCTCACTTGCAGGACACTGAAAGCAGCGTCACACACCCAAAGAGGCACAGTGTATTCATACTTGGTGCAGAAGATGCTACCACCATTTCATCATTCTGTGACTAAAAATACACAGAGGAGCCAAATGGGCATCTGAAGAGGATCGCTGAAATAGAACAGAATTGCACAGAAGTAGTAGAGAAATGAGGAGAGAATACTGTGCTCAGAAAATTTAGGTATAATGTGTTCGCTCCCTTCCTTTCACAAGAAGGAATGCCAAATCTTTGATACTCCCATTTCCTGCCTTTTTAGGTTGGGCAAAGAGCCAAAAAAGTTGAGTCTTACGAAAAGAAGAAGCAAAAAATACAATGAGTTTGAGGTCATATCAACAGTGTTTCATATGGAAGCACATATTGCACATGTTCAGCCAAAACACTCAGATGATAAGGCATGAGTAGAAGAGTTGGTTAGGGAAATACATTACTTTCCAAAATGTGCATAACATAAGCACTTACTGTAAACAAGTTAGGTCTTGCATCTAAATGGAGCATATTTGATAGTTGTCCACAAAGGAGTGATTCAGCTGGTGTAGTCATTCAATACTCAGTATTGAAGATATACAGACTGATGGTATATGTGGAATAATTTTTATTTGTTTTCTGATAGGATGAAAAGCAGCTTGTTTGACTGCTCAGATACCAAATGTCGCTTGTTAGCAACTCTTCTTTTATAAGTGTTTGTCAGTGCTTGTGAACACCAAGACATTCTGGGAATCTCCTCACTGAGCATTATTTCTTACTACAAAATGATGGGGTTTTTTGTTTGGTTTTTTTTTTGGTTTGTTTTTTTTTTTTTTTGGTGTGTGTGTGTAGTGTTGGTTCATTTTTCTTAGCTGAAATGGGAGAAATGACGGGGGAAAAAAGATCAAGATTGAATTTAAGATAAAGTTGTTTTCAATAAAAATTGTGGAAGGAAGCAGTGGTTTGTAAACAATGTTGTTGATGTCGATGGTCCCCACCACCTTTTTTTGAGAAGTACTATCATAATAGAGTGCTAATGCCATACTCTAAAAGAAAGGAGAGGTGGGGTTTTATTTTCTTTTGAGGACAGAATTGTAGTTTAAAATACTGTTTGCTGGATTTGATAGTGCTGATGCCTGAGAACTACATACAGAGATGGGTGTATTAGAACAAGTGATCTTTGAAAAGGTAGCTTCTTTTCCATGGGTTTCTTTTTAGTACTTTAATAATTTTTACATCACATTCACTTTCTTGCATATAGGAAATGCAGTATAAAGGACAGTCATCTATATTTACAGTAAGACACCACAAAATACAGAGATACTAACAGCAGTCCTTCTTTGGCTTTTTGGGAGAAACTGTGATTAGGAAATCTAGAAATACTGCTTTTTCATTTAGCCCTTCTGGTGAAAGCTATTTTTATAAGCTTGGAAGGTAAAAGACTGATGGCGTCAACATCTCCATCTCTCATGAGGAAACTATTCTTGACCCTCTAATGTCACCGCTGGCTTTTGTTTCCAAAGGCTGGTCCCTCATAAATTACTATATTCCTCAAAAGTTTAATATTCCCCTTGTTTCCTCTCTTTGTGCTTATGCATAGCAGAGGCCCCTGAGTGTTTGCAATGAAGGATGACGCCAATCCTTTCCAGTACAGGAATGTTCCCAAGGAAATGGATGGCTCCTGGGCCCAAGGGAGACAGGGAGCAGAGCAGGATGTGCTGCAATACACAAAGCAAATTCTCTCTAGCAAAGACGATGCCACCTGCAAGGGAGAGATGGACAGGATGTGAGTGATGCACAGGAAGTGATGCAGGCAGGAAACATGTAAGCCAACTAAAGAGATTTCCAAAGTAAAACAGGAAAATTGTTGAAAGAAAACTAAATGACGTGGAAAGAGATGATGAGGTTTTGTTGTGTTTTGCTTTCATTTGGACTCAACTGATGCAGTGTGGAGCTTAGGTGTGAGGTCTTGAAGTAGCCTTCAGAAAGCCTTGTAAGTTGTAAATGTGTTGTGCGCATTTATATACAGTGTGCATTACAGATGTATGTGTGCAAAACATAACAAAACCTATATGTGCTTCAGAAGGATCATTTTAAATAGACGGTAATCTCAAATTTCCTTTCCCTGTTATAAAATCCCTTTCATGACAAAGTCTGAACATAAAAAGAAAGATTCTATCTCACACCTGTGATTTCAGCAAGTCTGTGTCCAAATTGTACCAATGTCTCTGCAATTGGAATCATGCTCAGTCTGTTTTTCTGGGACATACTTTAATTTTGACAGGATATAGACTGGATCTTGACATATGCTACACTGTATTTCTAGATTTTGAAGCAGCTCAGGAGTCTATTCCTTTCGGTTTATTTCCAGTGTCACTTGTATGTAATGTTAATTATGCAGTTACTGTATCCCCATAAGGAAGACAAAACTAAAACATTTATAAAATTATATGATACTGTAGTTTTCAGGAAATTGCACACATTAGTTAATAATACACACTACTACTTTTACTACCTTTACTACCTTAGAAATATGACATCATCATTTGTTTCACTTCCCTCACACACAGTTTGCAAAAACACATACCAAAAATATGACATTACTAATATCTCAGAAGTATTATTCACACTTTTTTTTTTAATTTATATTAAGTTTCTCTGAGCTTTCACATAAGTTTTATTGCAAAGTACATTGTAAAGGACTGGTATTTTTATTGGCATTGTCATTATTATTAAAAATATCCATTATTAAAAAACTGTACTATTAGCATTCATAATGGTTTAGGTTCATTTCTTACACTGTAGCCTACACTGTTGGACCTTTCTCTGCTCCCACTGTTTTTCAGGGCCCTGAGCTGCTGCAAATGGAGCTTTCTGATTATTAGAAAAGCAAGTGTGTTTTGAGATAGCATAAGGGAGATGCCAATTGCAATGTATAGCCTCTAATACGAGCGTATCACAAGATGGAGCCAAAGAGACTGGATAGGAGAAGTGGGATGAAAAGTGTAAATGTGGAGAAGAAAACAATTCTTTCCTATCTGATAACTGGGAAGAACTCCACAGTCTTCAAAAAGCTATTTTCCAGTAGCGCTATAATTCACACACCCCTCTGACAGAACAATCATGTTCAAGTAAATAAAATAGTACTGAAAAACATTGTGGTCTTACGCATTTGCAACAAAGAGTATTGCATTTTGGACTTTTTCTTTAAAATAAAGTAAAATACAGTTGCATCTAATTAAACAAACTGCTAAGAAAAAGTGCTTTCTCGGAAGACAACAGACTAGAACATGGCAAAATGAGGGCTTTTAACCCAAATACCTTGGGGTCTCTTCATATACTTGCTGAGTTCATTTGAGACTTCAGCAACGTATGGGGTAATATAAACTGCCATTCTTTAGTTGTGATTAATTGACAGTAGAACTTTGTGAGCTCAACCCCTAGTGCACTTTGACAATGAAACACGATGTTGCCTTCAGTGTTTACACAGCCTATTCCTGAAGTCACCCTGTTTCACTAACATAACAATTGCATTTGACCTCATTTCTGGACTGGACCCCATTCTGACTTAAAACAACTCTTCCTGGGGTTAATGTGACCTAAATCTTTTGAAAGGGCCAAGGAGCTTTCCAGAAAAGAGGGAAATGAGAGGTAGGCATGGCATTTCCAGTGGAAGAGGTCCTATTTGCAAAGCACACATTTTAGGTGTTTGTTTGCTTTGGTTTTGTTAGTTATATGATAAGCTTGAGATGAAGACAGACTTTACATATTACTATCTGATAACACTATTAGAATGAGGAAAAAAAAGCGATGTGTGTTCCTGAGGAAAGGGATTTTTGCCATTCACATATGACGCCTCACAGCTCCAGCACTGGCAGAGCACACCAGTCTCAGGGATGGCAGTGTTAATGCAGAGCCATTACACTGAAGTTCTACATTTCCTAAAATTGAGTTACTTTGGCTTCATGTGTTCAGATTTGTAAAAATCAAAATTAATCTGTTTGATGACTTCTTACCAGATTCTACTAAATGGATTTGATAGATTTAGTTTAACTTCCAGGAGATATAAAAAATAAAGACCACTGACATAGTTCTTGCCTTGCAAAGAGCCACAGTGTTTGGGATGCTTTTTTGTGCACTGAACAGATGATGCCCCTAGTGAGGGAGGGGCTCCTGTCTGTTCAGACCACACAACCTCTGAAAAAATATGAGCTCTGCTTATCAGAACTGTTGATTCAGATCCTGAAGCAATTCCTCATTCTCCCATATTTCTCATCTTCACTCCCTGCAGTGATGATGGATACCTGCCCGCTCAAGCACTGTTGTACAAATGCCAAACATATAAAGGAAGACATAGCTCCCTTAATGGAAAGCTTATTCAAATCAGAACAGTAGCCTGTAATCTGGTGCTCACATACCCAGGTTCTAACTTTTGCTGAAACTAACATTGCCTACTTCAGTGAAAATTTATACTGAACTGAAGGCAGATTTTCTTCTCTGAAGAAAAAATCAACCAGTGAAACAATATTCTACCACAGATCCATGGAGCAATATTGAAGGTGCTCATGGGAGGCTATTTTGGCCTAATGTGTCTCTGGCCCTGTTTTCACCTCTGTCATTGTATCTTCATGATTCTTACTTACAGAAAGCAAATCTGTGGCTCTAGCCAATGCCATGAAGCAGGTGAAATTGAGTCAAAGTCCAAAACTAGTCCCTTTCCTGGCACAAGACACTCACAGCTCTTCTTCTGTGGAGGTGAGGGTTGGATTTACTTTTCAGAGTGTCAGGGAGCATTTATACTTGCTAGACTTTAGCTATTACACCATTGCTCCTGAACCCGTTCTTAACTCTGTGGAGATATATGAAAAAAATGCCACCTCTGCCTTGGTCTCAGAACAAAATGATTCCTGATAGGATTATATAAATCACACTGTATTTCAAGGGTGTCCCGTGTGGGCAATAGATTGGATGCAAAGTTATTTTTATTTTCACATATCCATCTGCCACGATTCACGTTTTACCAAAGCAGTTTACATGATTCCAGGCAAGGCTGTTAAAGAGCATTGGTTTATGAAGTTGCCATGGATACAAGGCAACATGTTTTAGTTTTATGACGTGATAATTTTTTACAATTCTGTGTTAATTTATTTTTTTCATGACACTAGCTTCTTCATCCAGCTTGCCACAAAACCTTGACAGAAGGGAGTTAGTGGTCTCAGTATGAGGTTTGCACTGCCTATAACCACAACAAGCAACCAAGCAAAACCAGACCATGGGCATGTCATTTTAGTTAGGCTGAAATTGTTGAGTACACTGGGAGATAGTGTTTTCACGAGCCATTCAAGATGAAACATTTTCCTTTTGAACACAATCCCATACTAATTAAAGATTTCCCTGATGCTTTTTGAGACAGTACAAGTTTTTTCTTTATGTTCTTCTCAGGGAATCTCTCTTCCATTCACATTCAGTGAGGCTAATTGCAGGCCAATTGTTTGTCAAGATGTCTCTTTCATTTACAAACCCAAATAAGCCCTTTGTTGATGTGATTAGTATTCCAGTTTATAACAACCAAACTTTCGCAAGTATCCAGTATCACACTACCCTTTATTCCACAATACCAGCTACCCTTTTCTCCAGAGGGTAGCTTGGTGCATTTCAGTGATGTTGTGCATAGAGTAACTGGACTTATATAAAGCTCTTTGGGATCTATCCTGACAAACACTTCTCTACAAGTGAAAGCTGTTATGAGCTGTCAGGAGAAGTACAGTCCTTCTAAAATTCCATACGCTTCTCAGCCAACTGCAAAAGTTTTCAGAGACCTTTTCCCTTTCTCTTTTTCTTGCCTGTTCAGACCAGATATAAGATCTGTGATTTATCAGCACTGAGATTTAGTTGTTGTACAGCAATATGTCTTAAAATATGTTCTTCCAAAGTGTGCTGCAAATGGAGCTGTGATAAATCCAGTGAAAACTGAAGGCAAACAGGTTCCTTCTGCAGAACCTGACTTTAATATTCAACTAAGCCCTTCTGTTCAATGAAATAAATTCTGGACAGCTAGAAGAATTGAAAGCAGGTATTTGCTTATTTAGGAAAGATCAACTGCTTTTACTAGTCCATATAACTTGGTGTTCAGCTTTGATGAAAGTGAAATATTTTTCTTACATGAAGAATAGTCAATGGGTCTTCATTGCTGTCAGGAGGAGATGTGGAAATTAGCATCAGACTAAAGCTATAGAATTGATTAATCTAAAACTACAGCTACAGGTTCAGAAATAATTACAAATAAGCAGAAATAAGTTTGTCTATACTTGGTGGGACTGTAGCAGAAGAAGGGCAGGGATATATAACAGACATGCAAGAAAACCTTGGATGTACAATCCAGATATAGCTCATGTCTATCTGCACTCCTTCTCTCTATCTGAGATGGTGTTATATAAGCCTTGATAACACTGAGTATGGGATTGCTGATTAACTCATAAAAACTGTGGCATCTAGCGTGCATTGAGCAATTTTTTCATTAGCAATACCCCAGCTATCTAAACACATGCAAGTCCAAATCAGCAAGTTCAAAGTATTCCAGTTCAGGTGCTCCTGAGCTCTGAAATTGATTAGATTGCCATTCACAAAGATGAAGACAAAATCCCTTCTTTGTTCCAAAGGGAGTACCACTAGTGTATGACTAATTGCTCCTAGCAGCCTTAGGCATAAGCAATCCAAGGGATGGTTGGAGTTCATGTCTCTTTTGGCCTGGCTTAACTGAGATACTCTCCCTGCTGTTTGCTGTGGTTTACCTATTCACTGGTACCTATCTCTGTGACAGATATTCTTCCTGGACATACATGAGATAGTGTAGCTCTCTATTAAATAGAAGAAGGCAGCTGCAAATCCCATTGCCTGTGTCACTAGATAAAAATAGTACCCATGGTGGCTGGGCATGGCTGGGCTTGAAGGTCTTGGTGAGGACAAGTTGGAAAAAGATTTAGAAATGCCTTGGAAAATAGAAATAATGGAATAAGGGCATCCAATTTGGAAGGAAAGAGAATGAGAGGAGGCTAGAGGAAGCGGGGGGAGGTAGGAGGGGAGGAGTGTTAAAAAAACCCATCAAACATAGTGGGAAGAATATGGGGTTAGAGTCCTGCCTGGAGAAGGAGAAAGATGTGATATAAGAATGATTGAGGGGACAATGACTGAGATTCAAGTCCAGAGTTGAGCTATTTCCTTTGTGAAACATTTTTCCTTTACACGTAATTTGTTAAATTGATTACAATACAATTACCAGCCCACTAGATAGCAGAGTGATTCTTATACTTGTCTCTCTTTGCTAAGTCCCAAATGTAGCATGGGCTGGCTCTTTGCCAACATAAAATTAACAATAATTTTCTGCCTTTTAAAATAAATATTTGAGCTGTTAACTGTGTCAGAGAATGCTAAAAGCAGCTCAAAACAAGATCAGTTCAACATGAAAGCTTGTCTAAATGAGAGAAACACTTCATCCATGCACCTCCTCCTTTATGTGTGGGCATGCTTACTTTGTTTTAAGAATACATAGAGTAAATCAGTGAACAGTTACTTTTTAAAGACCTTTAGTTCAGCTGGAAACATTTTTCTCCTTAAAGAAAGCTTGCGTTTCAACAAAGCTATTTATGTAGTTCAGTGGGAGGTGCTTTAATGCCCTATCTCTACAGTCTTGACGAGTATAACACACTTCTTTAGAACATGCGTTTGCCTTACCTCTTCTGCTCTGAGACAAACAAACCAACACAATGAATGACAGGCAACAATGACAAGACAGCCTTGTATGTGCTGCAGGCTGCTGCTGAACAGCAAAAGGAAAACAGTCTGGAAAAACAAATTACCGCTACTTTATAGTTACTAGTAACTATTATTTGATCCTTTCTGCTCAGTAAAATTTGCTCCAGAGGAACTGAAAAACCAGTAAATAGTTAGCTGTAGACATACCTGGCAATTACTGATTCAGAGAGGTGCTGATGTCCTTAATACCTCCTTGTGACAATGACTGTTTGGGGCAGTTTCCAAATGGCTTTTTTAGAGTGATTAGTGACACTGATTCCTCAGTGCAACTGAAGCTGTTTTCTTCTATCTTTCCTTTTATAACAGTCTTTTTTCTCTGACTAAAGTTGTAGCTGTACTTTACAACCTTAATTTGATGCCCATCAGATATTCCAGTAGATGAAGAAAGATGGAAGTCCAGTAATCCTTGAATCAAACAATACACTAAATAATTTCCTGTAATTTTCTTGAAAAGTTTTAATTAACCTCTTCATCTTTAAAGGTGTCTGTTCCAGCATCTAAAAGCTACTGGTCACTGAAGCAGTGCCAGCACTTTCACACTTTGCTGCTAGTGCTTTTCAAGCTTGACCTGCATAGATAATTTATGAATTGTTCCCCAAGTCACTAAAACATTTTGCTTGATTAGGGCTTGAATTTATAGGGATCCCTGTGGGTAGCAAATACATTTATATAGTTAGGATATAATTCTACATTATATATATATATATTTATCATTGAGGATGACAAAAACATGCAACTCCCAGATTCCTGTTTGACGGAGGCTTGTGCCAAACATGAGGGTTTCATAACATGTGACTGAGAATGTCTCCCTTATTTCTTCTCCCTCAGATTTGCACCATTTTTAAGCATCAGATGTGTTCCGTTTTATCATAGTTCTTGCATTGTATGTGGGAAAAAATACTGCCTGCCTCTGTTGAGAGTGCTTCTATTAGCATATGGTATACTACTCTAGAACTGATATGACAACAATCAGCCTTATGAAGACAACAGCAGACTCATCTGTATCTTCCAGTACAATTACTCCTTCCAGATTAATTTCTTATCTACTGCAAATGGGGGCACAACATCTGAAGATACTGCCTTAGACCTGAAAACATTTTTCTTATTTTCCTATATCTTGCTGGTATAGTGTGACATTCGTAACACTGCATTATCTGCCAAACTTTAATACTGCAGCTGCCTGTCTCTGAACAAAACTTTCCTTTGGTTTACTCAGAGTTCATTTAGACTCTGCAATTCTATTTATACAACCGTCTTCTGCTGATGTGTAAACTGGTTCTCATTGACTTTCTTATCATATACCCACCTGCTCAGCATGTGTAAGGAATGGCTCTGTTTTGCTGGCGATGCTGATATTTCTTCTAAATGAAGTTAGAAAGTGCTCTCTTCATTTCAGATTTCTGTACTTTTGTTTTATATAAACTAGCAGTAGAAATAGTTGGACAAATATTCTAACAAATTTTCAATGGTTGCAATTAGCCATTATTAATGAAGAAAGTCATTCCAGTCAGTCTCTCTGGATGTGTTTCCGTATGCAATTATAGTCCAACAAGGAATCCTAATTACTTTTTTGAGCATGTTTTTTTTTGTATTTTATGCCTGTGTTGCTTCATATGATGATGTACCATGGACTTGGTTTAGTATAACTAAGTTTTATTCTGTCGCTAAGTTTCTAAACTCTGCCCAGCAATTTGATAGGTTAGATGTAGCACTACATCACTGATGTGATGAGCGAGCTGGCTGATGTTGCTCTACCACTTTCCATCATTTTTGAAAGATTATGGAGAACAGGTGAGGTGCCTGAGGACTGGAGGAAAGCCAATGTCACTCCAGTCTTCAAAAAAGGCAAGGAGGAAGACCCTGGTAATTACAGACCTCTATGTCTTACCTCCATCCCTGGAAAGATAATGGATCATCTCATTCTGGAGATCATATCTCAGCACATGGAAGAAAATAAGGTTAGATGACATGGATTCATTAAAGGCAAGTCATGTCTGACTAATCTGATAGCCTTCTATGATTGTGTGACTGAATGGGTAGATGTAGGCAGAGCAGTTGTCTACCTTGACTTCAGCAAGGCTTTTGATACTGTCTCCTGTAACATCCTCGTGGCTAAGATCAGGAAGTGTGGGTTAGAAGAGTGGACAGTGAGATGGGTTAAGAACTGGCTGAACAATAGAGCTCAGAGGGTTGTCATCAGTGGTGCAGAGTCCAGCTGGCAACTTGTATGTAGTGGTGTTTTCAGTTCTGGGTCCGGTCTTATTCAACATCTTCATCAATGACCTAGATGAAGGGATGAAGTGTACCCTCAGTAAGTTTGCTGATGATACTAAACTGGGAGAAGTGACTGATACACAGGAGGGCTCTGCTCTCATCCAATGAGATCTGGACAGACTGGAGAGCTGGGCAAAGGCAAACCTGATGAAGTTCAACAAGGACAAGTGTAGAGTCCTACACCTGAGGAGGTTCTCCTAGTGCACTAGTAAGACCACATTTGGAGTATTATGTTCAGTTCTGGTCTCCCCAGTTCAAGAGGGAAAGGGAAATACTAGAGACAGTCTAATGGAGAGCTACAGCGATGATTAAGGGACTGGAACATCTCTCTTACGAAGAAAGGCTGAGAGCCCTGGTGATGTTTAGCCTGGAAAAGAGAAGACTGAGAGGGGATCTTATTAATGTTTACAAATATCTGAAGGGTGGGTGTCAAGTA
>WUAM01000269.1:8594840-8640908 GCA_024336885.1 Actenoides hombroni | reverse complement strand
TAGTCAACCAAACAAAACAAACAGAAATGATGCAATCCATGTAATTCAGCTTCAGCCATCTAAAAGTTACACATCTACCCTAAACTAGCTACTTAGGTTATTTCTGTCATCCGTGGGAAGAAAGAGACAACTCTAAACCACAATTTCCATTATCACAATATCTATTAAGGAAATGTTTAAGACAGATGTAGTGATCTTTTCCATATATATTGACCAAGGAATCAGCCTAGAACACTATCTTCAACTTAATCCCTGGGTTTAAGAGGATAAAATTAAGCAAAAGGAATCCAATGAGTTTTAAAAACACCAAAATGATTGCTTAAAAAAGAAATTATATACTTTTCTGCAAAGCTAGATTTAGTAGACAGATAACATATTTGGGCTCTCTGGAAAAAGGTCTTTTAAAAACAGATTCCAAGAAAGAGATGAGCATATCAGCAAATAAACATCTTCCTAGACTTTGATTTTTCTGTTGAAAAAGATGATCATGAAAAGGTTGATGTGACTTTGCAAATGGAATTACCAAGTTATTCAAGTTGAAATACCAAATAAACCAGAAAAGCTACTTGCCATATGCTTCAGCATTCTGTCTGTATTTCCCTTAGTGTCTCTGTTGGTGAATCGCAGGGGTCAATACAGTAGCAATCACTGTTCAACATCTTCATTAATAATACTGGCACAGAGCACAACCTCAGCAAGCTGGCAGATGACACAAAACTGGAAGGAGTGGTTGATACACCGAGTGTGCTGCTTCCATAGGCTGGAGAACTGGGTGGAAGGGGAGCCTCATTAAGTTCAACAAGGGGAAGTGCAAAGTCCTGCCCTTGAGGAGGAACAGTTCGTGTACCAGTACGTGCTGGAAAGGAGCTAGAAAGCAGCTTGCCAGAAAAGGACCTGGGACTCCTGATGAACGAGCTGACCATGAGAAAAGAAGGCCAACAGCCTCCTGGGCTGCATTAGGCAGAGCACTGACAGTAGGTCAAGGCAGGTGATCCTTCCCTTCTACTCAGCACTGAGAAGGCACATCTGGGGTGCTGTTTCCATTTCTAGGCTCTCCACTATTGGAAAGACATGGACTTAACTGGAATGTGTCTAGTGCAGGGCCATGATGACTAAGGAGTGTAAGCATCTGACCTACAAGGAAATGCGAAGAGTTGAGACTGCTCAGCCTGTAGAACAGAAGGCTCAGGGGAGTATTATTGATGTGTATAAATGACTGGTGAGAAGGAATGAACATAGAGGAGCCAGGCTCTCCTCACTTGTGCCCACTGTCAGGACAAGCAGCAAGGGGAACAAATCAAAACACAGGAAATTCCATCCGAACCCAAGAAAAATGCTGGAGTTCAGTTTTGTTTTAGTTTTTTTCCATGACAATGGCCCAACACTGGAAGATGTTGTTCAGTGAGGTTGTGGAGCCTTATCTATGCAGATACTAAAAACCTGAGTGAACACAGTCTTGAGCAATGTGCTCTTGGTGGCCCTACTTGATCAGGAAAATCGGACTAGATGACCTCCAGAGGACCCTGCCACCCTCAACCTTTCGTGATGTTCTTATTCCAAATAGTTCTAACTCCAGATTCTTTTCAGATCACTGTCCATGGACTGATAAATTCTGACATCTAACTAGCACAGAGGAACCCTTCCTGAGTAGGAATAATCTGATGTTGTTCTGTTGACTTTGGAGTGTTACTGATCTACAGTGGGTGAGGATTTGCCCCTGAAGTACTTAGCTTTAACCAGTATTACAAGTACTAAATGAAATAGTAATAATAATAATAAATATTAGCACTTTTTCCTTCTTGGGAACAATTCATAAGCAGAAAGCTTTATGCAAATGTATTCTTAGTCCCATTTTCTTGGGTAAAGTTAAGTATGAATATATTTTAGTCCAAATCAGTCACAATCTGTTAGAACAATACCTAACATACAAAAAATCTGTCTGTTTTCCTATACCAAATCTAGTTTTTGTTGTTAGCTGCATGGATAATCAGTATATTTTACAATGTAGAAGAACTGCTAATTGTACGAATTACATATTAATTTCCAGGAGAAGGTAGAGACACAAGGAGACTTTTCACTTTCCAGAAGATGCTGTCTTTGCATATGTGTGCAGATCAAATGTATGCTATGACAGGCTGAAGAAGAGCTAAAATCTTAAGTTACTGGAAGTACTGTGTTTGGCTTTGTACATTCATCCTCTTCAGTCATACTTGCACAGAGCAAACATATTGTGTGGAGGTATTGTGAAGGACAGTCACATATCCTAGCTCATTATCCGATTAATTGTCTCATGGCTTGGCTCCAGCAGTCCAAGAGCACTGATTACCATGTAACAGTACAGCTAGAGATTACTCAGACACAGGAGGTGTATTCCTACATACTCATTTTTTTAGTGCATTGGCCTGCTTTTTTTGTCAAGCACATTCTTACTACCATCTCATTTGCTCTCAAGTTTATGACAGATTGTTTTTCCCCCATCAGCTATTACTTCTTATGTCATGTCTCTGAACATCACTTTTAAATATGAGCAAAGCCTAAACCTTCTATGATCCCTCCCACACTGAGGCAGATTTTCACTTGGAATGAATTCTTAATTTATACAAGAGCTGTGTATGGAACACTGACTTTTTACATTCTAAAACTCTGCAGATCTGCAATATGAATATTAAAATCACTGTTGCCCAAATGGGATGGCATGCTACCTCATCCGCATTAGTTCTAGATCTTGCTTTGCTAATTAAACCTTTATCCATAACTAAAAATCTCTAGCTTAAGTGCAGTGGTGTTTTGGACTTGAGCTACTTAAACTCTCATCATATGGACTGGAGTTTGAAGATTGCTGGTGAGCATAATGCAGGGGAGACACAGCTGCAGACTAGAAGCTCAAATTTGCACATTTTAGATATTGGGTATTTCAATCATTCTGCGGCTAATCAAACTGTTTGCTTACTTCATGTAGCTCAAGTGTTTTTTCCACAATCCAATGTTCTGATCTGAGTGATATTGAGTAACTCAGCTGTAGTAACTCATGTTAATTGTTGTTCTGAAAAAGAATCCTACAGGCAAGACCAAATCAATGCTTCTGTTCCCATTGAAGGAATTTAATCAGCACTTCCACTGACACAAGGTAACAGATCATGTGTTATTCTTTCTAGTCCATCACAATGCAAAAAGAAACCACAAAATAGAATTTACACGCCCTCATTTTATTTTGAACTTCAGTAGACTTGGAGAAAACACAGTGACAGTGATTAGTTCACATAGTTATTATCTACTGCTAAATAGAAAAAAAACCCCAAAAAAAGAAAAAAACACACAGCTTTTATAACTTCCAGGTGACTCCTAATGACACAATGGAATAGTACATTTTTGCCTGTCCCTGGTAAGTTTATAGAGCCATTCAGCTCTGAAATCTGATTAACCAAAGGCATTTAGCTCCATAAGTTTGCTTCACAGATTTAAAACAAAGCACAATGGATTTTCTTGACCTATTAACATTTTAAATATTGTTACTCTGCTTTCTGAGATGTGATTCCAAGTATGTTAGTAGCCAACGTGTCACTGCAGCACTGAAGTGAAGAATATGATTAATCTTGTTTCATACCTTCACATAAAATACTGTATGTCAAAGGCAACATCTTTACCAATTTGCATCAGTAGCAACTAATGAGCATACACACACACTTTCAGACAAGCAAACTTTTCAAATGATGTTGTGTTAAGCTTCAAGTATCTAGGAGGTGACATGAAAATGAAACGATTAGTTACGTTCTATGCAACAGAAGACAGCTTTTCAGGCAGTAATGGGAAGAATTGCTACCTATTTGCTGATATGTCCAAAGTGATTAAATGCTTTTTATGCTGATGTAGCACTTCAGCCAAAAGTAGTGCATTACTCTGTCATCACACTGGTCAACAGGGCTCATGTGTGTAAGCAATGGCTATCAGAACTAATAAAATACAAAGAAATGGAATGTTTCGTTCCACTTCTTAACAGTGCCACTACTGCTAAGTGATAATCACACTCTTCCATTACCAAACACTTTCTTCATACTTTTATAGTAAGGTTGTAAAATTCACTTTTGGCCCTTAATTTCTCTACAAGGTGTGTGCTGAGGACACAGACTGAAAACAAAGTAAGCCAGCTCCTAGGTAGTCTGAGGATTTAAAAAATGGCAGTGAAAGGATGTTAGAGTTCTTTTGGCATATAATAATGACTTGCTTTTTCCAGTGGTAATGTGATTTCATCACATAGTGTTTTTAGGAACTGCGCCTAGATGAAAAAACCTAGATTTAAAGACTACAGAGTTGCACTGATAGATCAGTGCTCCACTCCCATCAAAAAAACCCACCTCTAGGGTTCACTGTTGGAAAAACTACAGGCAGTTGAGTCTACTTTGACATCATGTAAGCTGCTAAAATCGCTAAGTACCTGGATAAAGACAACTTATTGGAAAAGAGCCAACACAACTCCTGTAAATGTCAGTCCTGCCTCACCTGATGGAGTTCTTTAATGGTGACAATATGTGCAGGGATAAAGGAAATACTGTGGAAGCCACACTTGGATTTTCAGAAATCATTTGATAAGGTTCCACATGAAAGGCTCTTGCCAGGGAGTTGGGAAAAGGCCCTACTATAGACAGAAGTCTAATTAAAGAACAGGGAGTGGCTTTTCATAATGAAATGTCAGCAGTGGGATTCCCCAGGGATCATTGCTGGAGTCAGTTTTACTCATCAGTGACCTGGAAGAAAGTACAAATGGAGAAATGGTCTACTTTGAAGCAACTAAGCTCTCTTGATCAAATGCCACTACAGATGAGCAGCTCCAGAAGGACACAGAAAGTTGAATGAATGATTAAAAGGGTGACAGACGAATCTCAGTGTTACACAAATGGAAGATACTGAATCTATGACAACACCCTAAAGAGTGACTACACAGTATTGGACTTGGAAATGGCCATTACAAATGCAAACAGAGATATCAAAGTCATCATCATCAGTTCTCTGAAGTCATTGGCTCAAAACAGAGTGGTAGCTAAAAAAAATCCAAAAAATGTTAGGTGTTGAGAAGAAGGCATAAAAGCTTTATTTTACAGATATATGAAACTCTGGTGTGACCACACACAATGTGCAGTTCAGGTCTCTGCATCCCAAGGTGTAAAGCTAAAGAAAGTAAAGAAAATAGCAGGTCAAATGATTCAAGGGAAAAAAAGAAGGTATCACAGGAAAAGGGGGTAAGTTCAAGTTGAAGAGGAAAAGGCTGAAGATGTATATGACTGAACTTTACATAAACATAGACAAGATGAATACAGTACTGTTCATCATGTCTACATTAATGAAAATAGGGAATTCACTAGAAATCAACATGTACAAGAAAGTACTTCTTTGCATGGTGAGTAGCGATCTTCTGGAGCCTTCTAGAGGCAGATACAGAATCAATGGGTTCAGAAAGAAACGGCAAATTCAGGCACAGTAAGTCCACAGATGATACCAAAGAGACTGTCCATGTGTACTTTCTAACACTGCTGCAGGAACTGTAGACCTGGAGAAGGTATGAGGGGAATAAATGAAAGAAACCTCTCCAGCCTACATTCTGTCCTTAAATAACGTTGCTGAACTGCCACGGTCAGAGATGTAATGGCAAGACAAGAACATCATTGAACTATCTGACCCAATATGATGCATTTTTATGTTCTGAAGAAACTCCCCATAAAATGGTAGTGAAATTTAGCTAAAGAAACCATTATGTTATTAATGTAAATAGTCTATTTAAAAACTCTCCAAGAAAACACACTGCATACATAATGAATAAGTACAGCAGTCCAATTAAGAACAGAAACTAGACTTTAAAAAGCTACTGTTTCAGAAGACGTTTTCTTTAATACTATTCATAGGCTCTTGGTATTATCTAGGACACCTATTTATCCAATAATTTAATACTATACAGAAAAAAAAAATGTTGTTAGGGGATTGCCAAGTATATATATTTCTAAGCTGACTAAGAGATAATATCTCCTTTCCTGAAATTCCTCCAAAACAAACAGGGTTAATGAAGCCACTAGATAGCTGTGACATTTTTATTCCAGCTATTTAGAGAAGAGATGGAAGATATTAGATAACATCATCCAGCTGCCAAAATCCAAATTTTTTAGCATTTTCATCTCACAAATAAAGCATAAATCAGTATTTGCATTCATTGTGGACAAAATGCTCTCCTCTTATTTACAAAATATCTAGACATTTGAAAATATATAGATTGACTTAGTAACTTTCACTTATGACTATGTAAAGAGAACCCTTCACAACTTGTTATAAGAAAATGCAAATGACAAGTTACCTGTCAGTAAACGAGCACAACTCTGCTTAGAAAGTTATTTTGTTGCATTAGACTCTGTGGCTGAGTATGAGCCGGTGCACTCCACTGTGCTGACAAACGTCTGCATTAATAAATTCAAAATAAAGTTGCACATGACAAAATGACAATGTAATAATTACCACAGCCAAATCGTTCAATTCTTTTGATTCAATGAAGTAGCATCAATACTAAACTATGCTATTATTTACCTGTAATGACTTATCAAAAACCTTCAAGATTGTTATAAAATTTTACACATCTCAGTTTAAATTCCCAATAATCTCTTTGTCCTATGTCCTCAGTGCCAATGCAAAAAGCTCACATGACCCCAGAAACATCTTAATACCTGTCTTGTCTAAGTCTCCAAGTTGAAAATGTCTTGTGACTTGAAATCCTTCAGGCTTAATGTGGACCACAATATTGCCATGTTGGGTGCTGATCTGCTAACTTAACTGCAGTAGGATTGATAGAACAGGGGAATTTGTTTCTCAGCTTCTTAGTCTGGTGCAAGAAGACCTAATCTCAGCACAAAATGCGAAACTCACAACAAGGAGGAATGTGTGCATTTAACTACAGCATATTTTCAGCAGGCACTCATTTGCATCTAAGAACACAAGTAAGAATGAACTGCAGTTTGGAAAATGGAGCAGCTTGAGCTGGAGGTTTACATGTCTTGCAGTTGGAGTTGTAAAGTTTAAGTGAATGAGACTAGTACCTACTTATAAAAAACTCAAATTCCTTCCTTACTTGACCAAATTTGAAATCACATTACTCATAACGCAGCCCATGATGTACTGGTAATTATGGTTTGCGACTTTCACTCTGTCTTCTAAAGGTGCTTCACTATGCATAAAAGAGCCCAATTACATCAGGGACCAAAATTGGCTCTTTCTCAGGTCCCAGTTTTGGCCACAGAACAGTGTAGTGACAGCTCTGCTTTCCCACAAGGAAACACTTCTGCATTACATCCCTTACACGTGGACACTGCAGACAGGAGCAGTTTTTCCTGTTCACAAAAATTACACTTTTCATCAATTTTTCATCCTGGTTAACTCATGCATCTCCCTACCCAGTAGCCTGTTGTGGTGAATTCCTTGAGCTCTGCTTCTCCTTGTACTTTGCAAACATAGCAAAGGTAACACATATGTCACTAGGATAGATGATGACTGGCAGTTAGGCTTTCCATATTTCCACTGAAACTGGTCTTTAGAGAAGGCACACGGTGTTACCATCCACTGTACAAAGGACAACCATGTTTATGGGAGAGCTCTTGCAAACAGATTTTGCTCAGTCAGTAATGGGTATTAATCTGTCCCTTGGTTTTAAAGGGTAAAAGTTTCATATGATACTTTTCTGTAAAGAAGATTTATAAGTAACTACATTAAACTAACAGCTGGATACATTTAACAAGAGGGACATGGAAATACTAGAGAGAGCCCAATGGAGAGCTATGAAGATGATGAGACTGGAACATCTCTCTGATGAGGAAAGGCTGAGAGCCCTGGGGCTGTTTTGCCTGGAGAAGAGAAGACTGAGAGGGGATCTTATTAATGTTTACAAATATCTGAAGGGTGGGTGTCAAGTAGAAAGGGCCAGTGTCTTTTCAGTTGTGCCCTGAGATAGGATGAGAAGTAATGGCAGCAAGGTTAAACACAGGAAGTTCCACCTCAACTGGAGGAAAAACTTGTTCACTGTGAGAGTGACAGAGCACTGGAACAGGCTTCCCAGAGAGGTTGTGGAGTCTCCTTCTCTGGAGACTTCCACAACCCATCTTCATCTGTTCCTGTGTGGCCAGCCTGAGGTGTTCCATCATTGGCAGAGCGGTTGGACTCAAAGATCTCCAAAGGTTCCTTTCAACCCCTAACATTCTATGATTCTATGATCATCTAAGGGTTTTAGAAAACTGGATTCAGTGCATTCCAAATGCTGTATGGCTTCAATATAGGTTGATTGAAGATCTATTTTTGTTATAACTAAAGATGACAAATATAGTAAGCCTCTATGACCTATATACTGGGAATACTGAACATTGCAACAATAGTTAGCAAACCCTATTCAGAGAAACATCAACTTTGTAACAGATTTTTCTGGTTCTTCTTTTGTGAGTATTTCACTCATATTCCTCACAAATACATTATTTATGATCTGACCTTGTGTAACTATTTTTCTCTAGTAATTATCCAACCAACAAACACACATACCATGAACAGATCTTTACTTATTAAAGTCGCTTTCTTCCATTATCTGATCTTTCAACTTTTACCTTTTAAATATCCAAGTATTTCCCTACCTGTCAGACAAGCTACTTGTGTCACCAGGAGCTGCTCAGAATTTTATGCATGTTTCAGTCATCTCATGTGCTTGGTGTACTACATTGTGTTCCACTGTATTTTCAGCAGCTGGTTAATATACCCTATTTATCTGCTATTACAAAATCTTACGTTTATATAAAGATGCTTCGAAGATGGAAGCATTACAACTATCAGAATTAAAAAAGATTTTTATAAGTTACACAGCTATATTGTTGACAATACACTTTAAATAGTATTATTCCTTCATCCTACTTATTATTTCAGTAACTCCATCCTGTCCAACTGCACAAGCAAGTGAATTGTTCACTTGAGCCCTTATTTTCCACTGTAATCTTCTATCTGGCCTAGACTGGAGCATGTTTCCAAATACTGCTTTTCCTCTCATCTTCATAGCCAAGGGCTGTCCTAGTTACTTGGGAAAAATACAGTCAAAACCTGTATACTAGTTCCTCCTTTCCATAAAAATTTTGGTCACCAATTAGAAGGTGCACCGTGACAATTGAACAGTGGTGATTTAAGATTTAGGATTACAATCCCTCTTTTATTGGAAGTCATTTGGAGGGAAACCTTGTTTGTCCACAGGGCAGAGCAGACAGATGTTCCAAACTGTTTTTCTGAGGACCTCCCTTTTCTTCTTTTATGTCTTCTGCTTTACCCTCTGTTTTACCTTTCTTTGCTCTGCCTTCAGATAAAAAAATCCAGCCTCACTTACATGCACTTACTTACACCCTGATTGTTTTCTCTCACAGCATCTGTTTTCCACAGGGATCTCACATTACATTTTCCTCTGCTACCATGCATTTCCCATCCTTTCAGATCAGGATATCAGAAGAAAAACTGTCTATAACTCCTCAAGTTTGTCAGCTCAAGGAAGAAAGACATATTTTCTATTCTGAAATGAAAGACTGATGATTAAATCTGTACAGACATACCAAAAAGCAAATTTCATTAGATTTTGGATATGGGCAAGAATCAACTTTCTCTTCAAGACTTCCAGGTTATATTATGAATGACTGAAGACTGCAAGTTAGTAACTGAGGGCCTCTTGCTCTTTGCCCATTGAAAATACTCAGGGAAGACATCTTCAAAGTTGTTGGGTTTTTCCATGGCGTTGCGTACTATGGCATGAACTTCAATAAATGCTATGATTTGATCTGTACCTTTTGCACTTGACAGTACAAACACAATGTTTTGCCTCTACAAAGCTGTTGTTTTGTTGTTTTTTTTCTGCAGTCCTTTCTGATTGTCACATATGGGGAACCCAAATGTAAGAGCACAGATTAAATATATGCTTTATCTAGATCACTGAAAGCATGAACAGACTGGGAAGGACGTGCCAGCAATCAGGCTCTAAAAACTAAGATAGATCTGTTCCTTATGTTAACTTCTTCAGATGGGTGGATGCCGTGAATGTGGCCCAGGGGCCACACTGCCTGCAGCCTCTGCAATGTTGTGAAATGTTTTGCACAAAGCTGCTACTGTGAAAGCTTGTATATTGATTAGGAAACCACCTTCCTAAGTCTATTTATATGTACACAAATCCCTTCCTTTTCCTTTTTCTTTTCCTTTTTTTTTGTTTGGGTTTTTTGTTTTTGTTTTGTTTTGTTGTGTGGTTTTTGTGTGTGTTTTGTTTTTGAAAGCTTCATAATAACTATAATAACTAAAGACAGTTCTTTATCTGGTGTAGATCCAAAAAGATCATTGCTGCCACCTGATGAGGCCATGCTTCACTCTTATCTCACTAAATGAGGGAGAATAGGTGGAGAGTAAAAAATGGAAGAAAGAGCTAGGACAGACTTCCCAGATCTGTTTGGACCCAATCCCCGCCTGCTTCCTTCTGATGTGTGGGAGTCACTGGAGGGAACCCATCCGGCCCACAGTACTGGGCAGCATGAGCTTTTACTGGTTAAGGGGTGGACTGTAAGTCAGACACTGTCCTCTGAAGTGCGGCTGGCTAGCTACCCTGAAGTCACATGATGACATTCTAAGTATGATGATGGTGTAAGTATGATTGAAGTTTAAACATCCCTTGCAGGTTACTAAAGATATGTAGGTATAAAAATCAGCATCTACTCCATGGAATACAGTATGCTCACTGAACATAGTTTAATTATAGATTCAATTCAGTGCATTTTTGCATATTTTTGCATATTTTTGCAAACACATTTCTCTGTCCATCCCAGGGAGTTAGTAAATGTTCCTCAAGATGTACTTCTGTGACTTGTTCTTTTTCATTGTTGAAGAGATAAGGTACTAAGGAGGAAGTCCTGACCTTGCTGAAGTCAATGATAAAGGCTATTCTCTCCACTGGGGTCACAGTTTCACCTGGGTGTTTATTTTGTTTTCTAAAGGTCACCTTTGACAACAGTCTATTGACGCAATATGTTTTGAGGCTATCAAAACAGTGACTTTGAGAATGAGTTGCTTAACTCTGGATAATAACCTTCCCATCTAACGCCCTATGTGGAACTGATTTTTACACAAGTTAAATATAATAGATATATCTCTGTGGATGTTTTCTGTTAAGCAGTGTTCTAAATGAAAAAAAAAATAATTACAAAAGACCTGAAGCCTGCAATTTTAGAAAACTGTATTCTCCAATTTTTACAGTATGCTCATTTTCACAGGCTAGTAAATGATTTTATCTTATTCCCTTAAAAAAAAAAAAAAAAAAAAGAAAAGACTGTTGTAAGACTAAGGGTAATCCCCAGTGGGCTTGACATTTTTCCAGAAGAAATTAAGAGCAGAATTCATCAAACATTAATGTTAAGAAGTCAGAAATTCTGGAATGTTTGTCCAAAGTCCCAAGACCCTGAGCAAACACTGTCATCCTGCCGGGCTCCAGCTGAAAATCAGAGCCAAAATAAACAAAGGCAGAAACTCCATCTGACTGATCCTGTGGAAACAGCTGTAACCACTTAGGTGGAAAACCACCTCAAATTCTTCTCCCAGAAAACACTGATGACATGGGAGATGGCGAGAAGGAAAGCCCTGTCAGGGTCTCTCTTCAACTGTGGTCAGGAAAATATTTTCTTTCTCCACAACTGTAAATAGAGGGGTTCAACCCTGGTCACAATAAAATGCAACCAAATTAAAGTTAAATGCCTACTTTTTCTTGTCCTTTTCTCTTGTGTATTTCTTAATGTCTCATCTTAAAATCCTTTCCACAAGGTCCTATATGCAAGAAAAGCTCTTCTTTCATAGGAAAGCAGTTCTTCTATCCAAAAGTGTAATATGATGAGGCTCTAGTGTTTGTGTTGAGATTGTGATTTACAAAGTTGTCTGAAACATACTTCTCGATTTGCTGAAATTAAGCCAGCATTCAGACTAAACACCTTCTGTTCAGCCTTTTTCTTTTTATTCTCTTTAGAGGGCTTTTGTCAAGTGCTATTTGGCAGAAAAATAGGAAGCATGTTGGAAGAAATAGCAAACATAAACAAAGCTGAAGGAGAAAGAACTCCATCTTCAGTTGTCCAAGCTGCACATGGCTTCCCTAAGGAATCTGACAGGTAGAAGAAAAAGAAAGACAGTATGAACTGGGAACCATTAGGAGATAACAAGAAAAGTAAATGGGATAGCTGCATCCATGTTTGTTCTTTATGTAAAATAATGCTTAAGCTTACTGGATCTTTAAGGTGGAATAGAGAGCACTGGAGGAACACAGTCTGTTTTCACATTTTATTCATTGCCAAAAACAATAATTCTGGATTCCCTATTTTTATAGGAAGGCAGTGTTCATTTTCCTAAAATTTCCACTCTGGTCCAGGAATTATATTTAGTTTTAGCCCATCAGCAATCTTAGCACAAATACATAGATGGTAACATTTTAAGATCATGCTAACAGGGAAAAATCTTTTTTTTTGTCAAATCAACCGTTCTTTGGTTTAGTGTGTCTTCCCACAGTCATCAAAATTGTGACCTACCTGCTTCATGGCAATTCTATTCAGTTATTTTTCCTGTACTTCAGTTAAAAGCAACTTATTTTCACTCTTTCTGACATAAGTCAATGTATAAGAGCGGAATTGGTTTTCCTGCCAAGCCATATTTTTCAGGGAAGAGTTTTCATGCAAGATGTAGGAAATTGAAGGAACTGATTTGTTTTGATTGGTATGGATGGAGCAACTTCATTTATTTCATGGATTAAACTTTGCAAAACCAGTGTTAAGAATAAGTGAATTTTATTTTTTTTTCCTGCTTGAGCATTTCCACAGATGAATGAAAAATGCAACAATCATTCCTGCCTGGATGGCACAGTTTAAGAAATGCTGTCACTATCAAAATGTTGTATTTGTGAAGGCACATCTATACTGCACATCTAGTGAGATTTATATTTTGCATGTGTAAGTCAATGTTTATTCACATATTCTGTATGTATATGTACTCTGAATTTTAACTGAATACTTTATAATATATTAAAAATAAATGGCCTCTTATAAGCTTCTGCAAAATTAAGCAAGAGTTATAAGAGAGCTCCAACTTGCAAATTCTCCTTATTTTTGACAAATCAGACTACACAGCTTATTCCATAATTATTACATAGCATACTTTGAACTGCTCTCCCTTCACCTAAGTGTTCTCCCTGCCTCCTTGGCATTCTTTATTTCCACAGACCCTGATCCTTCTTGCAGTAGAACCCAATAGAAAATAGCTAGGAACTGTTTGCATGATAAAGTTGCATTGAAGTTGCAATGGGCCTATGTTTGTGTGTGTCATTCAAAAAAGAGGCAATGACTTACAATACAGGTACACTTCAGGGTATTTCCCAATGCAGTACAGTTCCTTCAGGGATGTAGCTGCTTGAGGGATACGTACAGGGAAATATTGCTTCAATTCTTCTTTGAGCCTTTGGTAGGAATAACTTCAGTTTCACGCCTCATAGATGGTATAAACCAAAGAAATAGTCCATAGAATTAAGGCCAGTATAGGTATTTGCTACTTTACAAGCAATCCACTGCTAGGCTTTTACATGGACTCAGCACAACTGAATGGATTCAGGTTTCTCTGTTTTGCAAATGTCACAGTTAGCATATGCAGGAAATATGAGCTGAGGTAAAGCACAGCGGTCAGCAGAGGAACAACTCCTTATTTCCCATATCTGAAATCTTTCCAAATGGGAAGGGGTAAGTAAGAGCTGAGAGAGTGTGGTGGTGGAAACAGAAGGGTGGTGGCTTGGAGAAGGAACCCACAGAAACCCTGTGACTCACTGACTAATGCTACCTTGAATGCTGGTGCCAAGATGATGTAATCTGAAACGACAGAAAGAAGATTCCATTATTATTATATGTATCCTTTTTCCACAGCTGCAGCTGGATGAGAGCCCAGGAGCCCAGAGAGGCCAACAAACCCCCTTCCTCAGAAAAACAACATAACAAGAACATCTGCTGTAGCTATGAAGGTCAGAAAAGTAAGGTCCACAGTGGGATGTACCACAGATGACACCTCTCTTTGGACAGGCAGGCCCCTGGACTCTAATCCGATAATGGCATGTGATCTTTCTTGTAAGCCTCAGAGGAGAGGAGCAGGTGTGATCTCTCTGTTTCATAACAACTAAGTTGTCTTCAGGCCTCCACTGCATGGCCAGGAAGAGTGTGATGAGGAATGACTCTGCCTGGAGCCCTCTCTTTGCTACTTGTTAGGATTCCCAACAGATAACAGTAGCAGATTGCAGCAGCCAGAGGATCAGCATGGAATCAATACAGAAATGCCTAGGAATCTCTTGCAAGTCAGATTTGGGCAAATTTGAGCAGCCAAGCAAGTTGCAGTAAATTCAGCATGCAAGTAAACAGAGAACATAGTGGAAGTCTGCTTTAGTGCTGGTTTTCTGCTACTCCAAGCAAGGCTGCATTCTGAAATGCTGAAAGGAAAAATCCAGCTGAAAGGCAGCTCTCTCTGTTCATGTTGTTATGGGTTGCAGCTCCCTCTGTGACCCCTCAGCTCTTCTTGCAGTCTGAAACCAGTTCTCCAAGGATCGCGGTCCAGTCTAAGTCAATCTGTTCTCTAATAGTTTCTTTGGCATTCATCACAGTACATGAACATGAAGAGCATCTGTCTAGAGATTAGTATGACTGGAGGAGCAGCTGTGCAGTTCCACTGCCTATATGCTTAATGACATCCTATGAGGGTTTGTGGCTCAAAACATTAAAGATTTTGAAGCCTGGGCTTCAGAAAAGCCTTAAAAAGAGCTACTAGTGTTGGATAAATAGCATCACCTAAATATCTGTTGTCATTTTCAGGGAAAAGTTATTTCGATACTTGTGTCTTTTCAAATTAATTAAAATGACTAAATATAAAAATAGATCCCATTACAGTGAATTGCACAGACTCTTTGTTATTACTTATTGTGATCAGACAGTACCTAAAGTATTTCAACAGAAAACTTATGAGCCCTTGTTAATTCCTGTTGCCCTTGTGCAGAAAAGGGTTAATACCCTTTCTCCATTTGCACTTGTCTAATATTCTGAGAAGTACTTCTATCATGTACCATTGTTGATCATCCCATCAGTGTTTACAAGGACCCAGAACTAGGTACTGACTAATCTGGACGCTTCAGGTGACAAGGTGATTGGTTATCCAATAAGGAAGTTTTGCCGCTCACGCTACATATCTGGCCCAGAACAGAAATGGCTAAAAATGTTAATGTTAATTAATACTGAGACAGGTGGTTGGGCTATATCATATAATTGGATTTCTCAGCCCAGCTTGTAGTAGACTATTGCCCACATCATGAAAAACAAGCAAATCAATCCATAAACACATGGTGATATCATCCTTGTTGGAAACCACAGTGGAGATGCCAAAGGCAAAATAGCTTGGAGTGCTGAAATAATCTCTCATCACTGTATAGAAGGATGTAGACAGTCTGTGGAGTTAACATAAGGATGATTATGCTTTTCTCTGAACAGAAGATGGATGGTGAAATGTAAGCCTGTCAGCTCAATACTGTTTGCCAGCATGAAATTTCCTATTAGAAGAAAACAACAAATTAATCTTTAATTTTTGAAAAGGCAAGAGCCTTTTGGTTTTGCCAAGCCATCTGCTCCAGTCCCCTGCTACAAGGACTGAGCTGGTAACACACAGCCCTGAGGGTGAGATGGTAATCATTAAAAACACAAGATGTGCCAGGAGCCTCTTCAAAACCCTGAGTCTTGGTATTCTAGTATTAACATCCTGAAGTCATCCTCAAAGAGATTTGTTGATTGGCTTCTGTGATTTACTCTCACCTACTATGTGTGGCTGTGGTGTCAAGCTAGAAGGTGGACTAGGGCATAGATTTACCAGTGGACATGTGAGTTTGTGGAAACTAAGGAGGACTGTCTTCCCATATAGGAGTGTTGATTTATGCTTTGTGAAAAATCTCCACATAGGTTAAAGTAGAAGGTACATTACCCTTATTCCTGCTTAAAGCTGGAATGATTCATATCAAAATCTCCAAAACAGAGATTTCCGTAGCAAAAAAAAAGAAGGTAGTAGATTAAAAGGAGAAATAATAGTTATAAATAATTTGACCAAACCATATTATCCCCAAAAGTAATTTTTAATGGGATTTATTCAGGGTACAAAGCAAGATAAGGTGACAAAGTACTTAAATATGCTTCAAGAGACAGAAAGGAGAGGGAACTCTATGTTCCTAAAATTAAAGGAGAAAAGCAGATCTTAGCTCAAGAGCCAGTACACTTTGTTTCTGAAGGTCTAGCTTACCAACTTGCAACCATACACATTTTGAAATGTAGGAGGGCTTATGGACACCTAATAGATCAGGCCTGGCTTTGTTTTGAAGAAAGAAGTAGCGCTACCTCCTGCCATTCTCCCAGTAACTTTATGGTTGTGTCATTTGCCTTGGGGTAGAAATCTGTCTTTTAGCTATGCTTCAATCTTTGTTTGTCTGTGTATGTGTAGAGGAAGGAAGATGAAGGTGCATCTTAAGATGTATAATTTATGAACCTCTGCATTCTAGAAATGAAAGGATGGGTTACCCCCAGCCTTTCTGGACCAAGGAGTCATCATAGATACAATCTGTGGAGCAGCCCCTGACACCTGAAGGATTTGGGCTTACACCTCTGCTCTCTACTACAGTCACACACCATCCTGGAAGTAAACAGGGAAGGGAGCTGGAAACATCTCTCCCCTCTGCTAGACAAGTCCTCTAACTTGTAGGATAGATTTATTTCCTTCTTTTCTCATTTTTTTTTTCCACATGCACAATTCCTGCATTGCTGGCTGCAGGACAAGTGGGTAGACTGAGTACCCTGCCAGGATGCCCAGGGCCCAGTGGTCTGGCTGCTTTTCTGAGCTGCCAGCTTATGGACACTCACATGAGTGAAGTCGTCATGATTCCTGGCCCAGTGCTCACATCAGCATTTGGTATGGTGAAATGTTTCCCTCTCTAGTAGGTATAAACCACTTTCTGTGTGGTCGTTGACCTGCATGAGCACCTAAAGCTAATGACTCTGGACACTTTCTGGTGAAGAACAATAGTGTTTAAGGAGTTCAAGCACCTAGGGGTTAGGAAATCTACAGAGGAGCAGGACTGTGTGGGTGTAAGGTGGATACCTGGATGGAATCCTTGTCACCTGTTCAACATCCCAGATGAGAAATCTTCACACTGCTTCTTTTGCAGAGCTCAGTGGCTAACGGTCATCCTTCCTCTTCCCAGGGGAGCTGTAACCTCACCCACCTATACTTTGGGCTGACTTGTCCTTCAAGAGAGGTGCTTGAGGTTCACTTGAGATGTAAAGATGTGATGTGTGGCATGTTCACATGAAGGCCAGTTGAAGGTATGGTATTTCAGCAAAGAAGAAAAATGGATGCTTGAACACAGACAACTGGCTTCACATTTCCCACCTATTACAGGATGCCTTCATTTGCCCAAGCCAGAGGTGCTTGTGGCACCACTCTAGATTTCTGAAGTGAACACACAGGGCAATAGAGGCACAGTGATATAACAGAAACTCTGCTGATACATGACCTAATAATTATAAAGCAATATCAGGAAATTCTGGGCAGATACATGGTGTTGAGATATTACTAGTCTGTGGTTAGACTCTTGTAGTAGCAGAAACTTCTCACTGGGATTTGACGCAAGCAGTTTTTGCAGAGGAACACAGTGAAAAGAAGCCCACTCTATGTTTCATCACTCTGACTTTTCCTCTCAAGCAAATTTTGGAGGATGATAGGAAGTGATTTTTTTCCTCACTTAATGATGACCTGAATGGAACTACTTTTGGCCATCATCCATGTCTCAGATATTAAGTATCTGGAAAATAATTACAAAGTTCCACAGGCTTCAGTGCTAGTAAAAGGAAGCTACCATGTTATGTGAGAAACCAAAGGAGAACTGAAGGTATTGTTAAGTGGCAGAAAGACAATGTCTGTCAGAATTGATTTCTAAGTGGTTAAGGACTATTTTCCAGGAGGGGAATATTTCCATACAGTTAAAGAACATAAACATGAAAACTTAAAAAATATCAATTGTCTGTGCGACATCCTTAACATGTGCATAAGTATCAGAGGAAACATATGAGATCTTCCAGCAGCAAGCCATTGAATTCTGTTTTTTTCCTAATTTTTCCGTACAGCGTCAGTAGCATTATAACAGGTCTTTTGAATTGTTCCCATCTTTTGTCTAAAAACACCTGCATCGTAAGAGCACTATTTTTCACACTTACAGGAATGTTTTATTTTTATGCAAATCACCACAGATATGCACACACTTGTATCCTAAAATCTCTGTAGTTATGACAGAGTTGAAACCAGCTGCAAACTCAAATTTTAAAGAATACTGATGTGGACAAAACTCTATTTCTTGCAAATTTTGTATATTCATTGGCACTGTATCTCTAAATTCTGCTGAACTGATACTTTCTTACATTGTATCCAGAGTTATGTTATTCCAGTCATGTATGTTAAACTAAGGTCCAAAAATAATTTTTGTTTCAGAATTATAAGCTCTCTAAAAATAGTGTTTTAGAATGGAAAGCATGACAGCCCTCATCTATAGCATTGCAAATGTGGTGCTATAATGTCCCTATCATTTCTTCAAAAGGTATGTCATGTAAATATGTCAGAATACTTGTCATGTTGTGAACACTTGCAAGTAGCAATTGGAGAAAATTTGCATAAACATATTAGCAGGAAAAAAAAGCATATGCCTAGAGAACCAAATAGCACAGAATAGAAAGCAACCATTGGTAAGAATAAAATTGCACATACATTCAGGTTGTCTCTATTTCTTTCATTTCATTTTCAGAAACTCAGGCTGAGTGAGCTTTATCTAGTTGTGTGCAAATTCTTAATTGCTCTCCATGATTATTTTTATGAACAAAGGATAAAATAACATTTTTTTCTCCCTCTATTTGCAAATCTACAAGGGAGCTCTTAACCTTGGTTGGGGATGTATTACTTGTGTAAACAGGAGGTTTCGTTAAGTGTTTTGAAATTGTGGTATAAAGGTCTTCCATAAATGCTGCTTTATGGATGTGTAGTCTCCCAATTGCAAAGACCCATGTGGATACCTCAGGGACCTTCAGGTAATCATCTCAAATGACATTTAGAGTGCCTACACTTTAGCAGCTGCCTTGAGCCCCCTATGGCTGGTTACCTGAAAGGGTTGCTCAGTCAGGCAACAAAAGGTGGCCTCAAAGGTAAGGGGTTATTATGGATACATTTGAAGAAATATAGACATTAAGGAGGAAAAAGAACAGTAGAGGTAGGGTTGCAGAAAAATGGAATAATATGTAGGAAAACTTGGTCAAAATTCCCAACAGTTTTGCATAAGCATAACTAGTGTAGATCCTTATGGCTTCTCTGGCACTAATTAAAACCTCTTGGAAAAGGAAAATCTATTCATATGTTTTTCTGTACTGTCCAAGCTTACATGTAGCAGTTGGAAACTATTTTAAAAGCAACTCCTTGTTTCTTCTCAGGATGTAAAACGCAAAAGAAATACATGGAGAAAGAGTTTGTGTTGCAAAATCCAATGAGTAGATAAGAGATTTTCAATTTGGAGAGAGACCACTTGGGCTTTAAGAAGCCTTGTTAGCATCTTCCAGGTTCACTGCCCCTGCTGCTGACCCTGAGGGAAAAGTGATTTCAAAGATTGCCAAGTGACATAATTTGTGATACTCACTTATTGATTTTTCAAAATATTTTAACAGATCCAATTATGTGGAATGAAAGGATGCCATTACACAGAGCTGCCTACTTTTAAGACAGCAGAGTGAGGGTTCTTCCAGTTAGCCCTGTGTCCTGTGTTTGTTATTATTCTGGATCATTAAAGGCAGGCTTTTTCCCTCCTGCCCTCCTCCCCACCCAACTCTCCAATTTTGATGCAGAAGGTCACATACAGTGTGCATATGTGTGCTTATATCATATCAATTTTCTTAGCTTCTCAAGAATTTGTGGAAAAAAGCTTCCACAAAAGGAAAATACTCTGGGACTAGTGCTGTGAAGCATGAAACTGTAGTCTCCATAGGAACATAGGAAGGCAATGAAAGTTTAGAAAAACTTTCAGATTTTAATTCATGTTAAAGTCAGATGTTTCCAGAGCAGAGACTGCTTTACTGCAGATCAGATTATACCACTTGCCTGCTCCCTTTTATTAATTTAAGCTGTCTCTGGCTGTGCTGAATGGAAAAGCTTCCTAGTCGCCAGTGGTTAGAAGTTAAGAGGATGGCTGAGGAGAGCTGACATGCCTCAGAAATTTTATTCAAAAATTCCATTTTAAAATGGATAAGTTTTACAGGGCAATATAAACTCAGCCCTTTCTTATTTAAGACCCACATTCACCTACATCTATACAGGTGCAGAATACCTCACCTGAATTTTTTTCCACACAAAAGTTTATTTAAGGTATAATTCCTTCCTTGATTCTTTTATGCTCTGATTTAGAAAGGGCTCTTTTCTGAAATTACATGGGTACATATATGCATATATATGTAGAAGAAATCAAACTGGTGATGTTCAAAACTTCTTTTCTCAGTCAAATCACTTCTTTCCCTTGCAACTTATTGTCAAGAAGATTTGAAATTGAGACTACTGTAATGGAGCATAAATGATGAAGAGAAGATTACATTATTATCTGCTGCAAGTCACTCAGGAGATTTAAGCAAAATTATAAATTTTTGAACAGGGATTTTTTTACTACATAATGTCATATTTCTGTGGGCAGTTAATAGGGCCAGTTTGTTATTTTTGAAAGGAAAATGCTACCTTAATTGTCTCAGGCTAGATATATAAGAATAGTTTAAAAAACCTAGAGAAACTGATTAAAATGAAATTTTAGTGGTAAAGGAAATTTTTCATATCTTTGATAAATTTTATGAAAGGGAAATATAATAAAATAAATGGGGTTTTTTTAAGTTTTTACTTAATTTCCGTTGCCTGGATTTACTTCATAGGACATTTTTTTATAGAGAGAGTGATTTATCACAAGTTGCTTTATGAAAAAGTATATGTAACAGTAGGATATAATAAACAGATTTAGGACATCTGGGGTGAGATTTAGTATCCAAAATCAATGAGACTGAAGTTCCCTGGTGCTCCCAAACTTGCTGTTGATATTTCACAGTAGCACATCTGTGTTTCTCTGGTAGTACTAACAAATAAAGCACTGTAAAGGCATATTGTAAAACAATTGCTGCAGTTTGAAAGGCAGAGATCAGGTATTTACTCTGATGTGTAGTGGGACCCAGAATCTCTTGAGACCTTATCTAGGTCTATGTTTTATATGTTGCCTTTCAAATTGAACTGTCCCTCACCAATTACAGCATGTGAGTACAACATTCAGCGTGAAAACAAGAGTGACACCACATCAGAACTGGCATCCAGAGTTGGCTCTATCCTTTCCAACTGCTAACGGACATTATTTGCCAAAAGCTGGACCAAATTTTATTTGCACGAGCTCAACAATGGCAATTTTTTATGTGAAATGCGAGGGCAGAAATTGATTCTCAGTGCTGTCCCTATTCACTTTCAGAATGATATAATTCTCTATTCACAGATCACATGATAATAAATTCATAACCTCAGTGCCATTATTTCATCTCAATTAAAGAGGTTTCAGAAGCAACTGATGGTAAAATATAGGCCTGTGGTTATTCCAGACCCAGTGGATTTCGGACTTACACAGATTTCTTCTGAGGTTGTAGCACTGCCTATGAATAAGTGGATGGATGGTTTTGACCACTTGTTTAGATACAGTAAAGTAGAAATAAATTTGCATTCTCTGTCTTACTTCCGTACTGGTTTCCTCTTTTTCTAATAACTTTTTAGGGGCAATCTCTGGGACTAAGCAGACTGGGCAGAGTAACAACTGCTAAACCACTAATAATATTGGCCAATTGTAAGTATAGTACTCATAAAGCTAAATGATTTTCTTCTTGGCATTTTATCCTCCTGTACCTCAGCTCGTCCCAGTTAGGAACTGTGATTTATTTAATACTTTTCACAGAAATAATTTTGCAAGTTCATTGGAATTAATTACTGCAAAGAGGTATAGGAATGTGACAAGGGAAAAGCATTGAGGTTTTGTGTCATCTGTACTATCTACACAATTTATGCATATCAGCACCTCAGTACTTTATGATCTATGACTGATATCATTAAAAGCTCTATAACAAAGATATATACTAGTATAACCTTGATTTTCTGGTTCAAAATATTGTACTAGTTGGGTGTTAGGAAGCCTCTTTTTCTGCATTTATGTGGACTGTAACAAGTTGATATTTCTTTTTATTGGAAAGCTTTTCTTCAGTGAAACAGGATTTGCCCACACTCCCTCTGTGAGAAGCAGTTGGCTGTGAAGCTCGTGTTTCTCCCAGCATTTCTGGGGACGTGCCTTACAGAGCCAAACTGGCATCACAAAGGGGAGGCCCAAGCATATTAACCATACCTGTGAGAGCAAAACAACACCCACAGTAAAGGAGGATATAGTCAAGTGGTGGACAAAAGGCAAACATCCTACCTATCTACCAGAAACAGAATTCAAGGAACTGCAGGGCAATCAGTGACACAGTCCCTAGGAAGATTATGAAACAAATCTTCCCTGAAGTAATTTCCAGGAACACAAAGGGTATATGGAAGTGGGAACAGGCAACATGAATTTACTAAGGGCAAGTCATGCCTGACCAAGCTGGTGACATAAGTGGCTTTGTAGGTAAGGGGAAAGCAGTGACATAAGAAAAAAAACCAAACCAGTCACTGTGACAGTGTCTGCATTATAACACATTTCCCAGAGACTCAGTAGAGTCCCATCTCTGGAGACAAAACTCAGATGGACATAACCACGGGAAACTTGCTCTAACTGGACCTTCCTTGAGCATAGGGTTGATCTAGACATTCAGAGTACTACATGTTTCTGTGATTCTATGTCAAAGTGAACACCTTAATCTCACAGAGCTTCTAGCACATTGGGAAAACTCTCAGTTTTAAATGCCAGAGGGTATGAAGTTATAGTGTGCCAAGATTCTTGACAAACTATTCTGTATACCTCCTTACTTGTTCATCTCCCCTCCCATTAGGTGGCTCAAATGAACTCAGTGTGTTCCAATGGTTCCACTGATAGTGATTGAAAAAGAAAGTTATTTTCCAGGTCTATTTTTTTTTTCTGTGTCTGTTTTTCCTGACAAGATGACTAGATAAATAGAATAATAGGTAAAATATACAAACTGGTTGCACTTAATTTTCTCATGACTGACATCATCACTGACCTGCTGATAAGTTTCTCGGATGTATGGTCAGAAAATTAGAATAGCTAGAATAAGATGTGTTTATCTTGGATCTGAGCCTGATTTTGTATATTTTTATTTAATTGATTCATAGCTAAAAATTGGTGGAATGAGGAAGCAAACTCCCAACCCAATTTCAGGCAGAATCAGCTGCAATGTCCTACTCTATGGTTTATTTTTTACACCTCAAATTGTATAGACAATGAGAATTTTTAATTACTTATTTTATCTTACAGATAAATCTCCCTGTCTCTTTTCTTAGAGCTGACCTGACATAGACAGTTGCTTTAAGAACTCTGATATTAAAACATAAACTACAAGAAACTTCTAACACTTCAAAACTCTTTGCATGAGACAGACAAATTTTGAAAGAAGACCTCTGTGAATGCAATGATTTTGACATTTTAAAAAAGATATTGTTTATGTTTTTTTTGCATATTTAGACACTTATGAACTTTTACCAAATAGCAAGGAATTATTTTTTTTCCCCAAGAAATAATAAATTTACCCAAATCCATCATTTCACTGGTACCATTTCTAAAATCCTTGATGACTTCAACACAAATTTGCCAAATCCTTTGATCTGAGAAAAATGTGGGGGTTATTTTATTTCCCTTTTAGTCATTGCTGTGCCATTGTCTCAGTCTCATTTCCATCCTCTCCATGACAACACTGTTTAAAACTACCTTTTAGGGCTGTCAAGCAGAAACTTAACTGTCAAACTTAAGTCACTCTGTGGTATGGTACTTTTAGGCTGTTTTTCACTACACTGTTCCAAAAGTGTCCTGGAATGCATGTGTCCCACCTCCAGGTTCAATATTTATTCAGTAAGCAGAAGAGTCACTCTTAAGTGTTTCACTCAGTAACAACTGAATGATTTCATATGAAACAACAGCTGTAATAGATGACCTCACAGTTTCATGAACAGATACTATTTTGGAAGCTGGGTGATACAGACTTAAATTCCTTCAGGTACTGGTGGAACTGGGGTCTTTAGACAATTCCCACATCATGAGAGCCTAACACCTTTGTGAATCCAGCCCTTCATTTCCTCTTCTTCCTTTACAATAAACTTAATGTTCAATTGCACTACAATACATTTATCCACACTGAATTTCTTCATTCTTAAAAATTCTACCTATAGGAAAGCTTCAATATCAGAAATGTTTTAATCCTGTGGGATCTGATGCAACTGAAATAACTTCTTTGCTAAACATAGCAACTCTTAAATAAAAGAGCCTTGGAAAACAGATGTGCTAATAGTCTTGAATGGAAAACACTGTATACTCAGCACCATCCATTCTTTAACTTAGGATGGAAAATAAATGACACCAGTCCTCAGAAGTTCCTATTTAAAGATTCATTGTGCTTCTGGCAAATGTCAACAATCAGTATGGGAAAGATAAAAAGTGTAGGTGATCATAAATGGAGCATTTGGCTGGAAGTTTGTACTTAGAATTTCCCCAGTGAGGGGAGGTAGAGAAGGTGAGATTTCACTGACTTTCTAGAAAGTCGTTGCTTTAATTTGAAAAGTCCTCAAGATATGACAAGATCACTCACACTAGGATTGTGCTTCTGAGATTTCCGGACTGTAGCAAATTGGTTTTGTTCCAGAAAATCCTACAGCTACAGATTAAATCAATGAGCACAGTTGGTAGTGACACTTTTTAACAGCAGTGAAATAAAATGACTGTTTCTATGACAAAAATATCCTTTTAATTGTCCAGTCTGGGCAATGACCCAAGGTAAAAACAAGCAGGCTAAAATGGCCCATTGCCATATCTCTCAAGAAACAATTATAATATTGTTCTTCCATTCCTTGTGTTGGCTGGGTTCCCATTTCTTAATCTGTCTGTAAGGACTGACTTTATTATTTCTCTGTATGTGCTTTTTAAATTGTGGTTTCTAGAGTTTCTCTTTTAATTTATCTCTCAACCTCTTTCTCACACTTTTCTGCCTTGCTACTGGATTTTCTCATCTATTCCATTTACCTGGGGTTTGTTTTTTTTTTGTTCTGGAATTGGTTGCTAGTGATAGTTGTGAGATTGACTTAAATCTATCTAGTTTCTTTTCATTTCTTCTCTAACTTCCCCAGAATGGGATCATGTCATTAAATAATGAAAAAAATGTCAATTGTACCTTTAGAGAAGGAAAGTGTGAAAAGGGATCCTGTTATTCAGGCAGAAAAGAAGGCATCAAAAGAAGGCTGACCATACATGTCACATATTGGTGAGGTGGCATGCAGGCAATAAGCTCAAGAGAAGGACCCGAAAAGTAGCATCAAGGCAATACACACTTAGCACAGAAATCAGTACTAAGGGGCATATGCAGACACTTAAGTTGCACTTGAAGCCCTCTGAACCATGCAGAATATCCATTACTGAACTTACCTGTGGCCTGCATGAGGCACTTGATGGGAAAAGAGGAGTCCATACTCGAGTTCTTTCATGTTCTTGGCACTGATGAAAACAAGGGTGGAGAAACAAAGTTTTCAGATGAGATGGTATCAGGACTTTTCCACTGTAATTTCTGATCTGTCTTTTTCTTTCCATTCATAGATGCATACTAAAACTATCAAAAAGCAGTTTAAAAAGTATGCACAGTGATATTCCCTGTGATGTGAACCAGAACACTGTTGTAGCAGGCAGAATACTGTGGCACCTCTGAAATTGCTTTAATAGTAAATGTAATGTACCTCTGTTCCTCACCCAGAGTCCTGATGACTGTTACTTGTGAACTGAGAGGAGAAAGTGATAGCATTAAGAAATAATAAACAGGTAGAAGAGAATATGGCTCTATTTTGAGCAGTGAGAGTGGACAGCAAGGAAAGGCAGCTTAGCCCCAGAGGCATATGGGAGCCCTATCCTCTGCCTCCCTCATTTGATCTCAGATTAGAACTTTGTGGAGAGTATTCTAGGAGAAAGGTCCCTGGGAAGCTAAGAATGAAGTACGTTTCTAAGCATGAAGTAGACTGAATTCTATGGTTTTTGTTTCTCTGTGACCCTATCTCATCCTTTTTCATCTGAGATCTTCACTTCTTGTTTTCCCACAGGAAACCAATACAGTTTTCTCCATTAAGTTGTCTGATATTAAAAATGAGCACAGAAGTAACTGTCAATCCAGGGTACACACATCTCTAGTAGCAGTGAACCTAATTAAAGTGATGAATTAAAACAACCACAAGGGAGACCCATAACATGAGACACATTTGGGAAGGCTGGGAACTGAGTTTGCTTTCAAATGGTTTAGATAGCTTGAGAACTCAGATTGCCAGGCATCACCTTCTAAGGAAAATTCCCCCCCTGGACTGAACCAGCCAGCACCCATCTGGCAGGAAGCAGACAGCAGAGACACAGCTTTCAGCCCTGGGTCATGCCCAGACTGTCACTCGCACTCAGAGCTTAGCATTACATTTTTAGGAGCTGCCAAGCTGTGTATCACAATGCCCTACTTCTTTTAGGACCTGGCACTTTCATCCTGAAAAATCATTGCATATAAGTATTGTTTTGGCAGAGTAGTACAGAAAATGTGGAGTGTATGAATCTCAAATATTATTGCAAGAGAGACTGGAGGAACTCTGTCCATCCCCTCCTCATGAAGGTGAACACTGAAGAAGCACATTAGCAGGAACAGTGTGCCACTAAACACACCATCAAAGGGATGCTGAAGAAATTAGATGGCCCTCTTGCTCCCTGCTACAATCTCAGTGTTCGTTTTGAGGCACAGGGATAAAGCAACCACAGGTCCACTTGAACTGAACAAAGAGAGAATCACATCATCCACAACCACAGTTAAATATTTGTTTTTATCTATATCCCTTTGTTGGCAGAAAGTGATCAAAATGATTGTCTCTCAACAGCAAAGGGGTTAGAATTTATTATTATTATTATCATTTTTAATGGAAAGCAATTATACTTTCAGGGTAAAATTTAAAGATAACAAGCTGGAACCATGCACGAACCACTCCTCCAAGCACAAACCCATGCTGGGCCTATGAAATGAAAGCTGTCTTTAATGAAACAAGGAAAGGACATGACTGAATGAATGGAACTGCCTAACAGATCCATGTGTGGTAACTGAAGAAACTCTTGCTGAGAGAAATGGACTGTGAATGCTCATTACAAAAACACTGATTAAGAGATAAAGGACAACAATCTGACCCCAAAACAAATGTCATTTAAGATGTCTCTCATTAACTTTTTGTCCTCACCTATATATTTCTCTTAAACTATTGGACTTATGTCATCTACAAAGCTTCCTCACAGCCTGATGGCCATTTCAGCAAGGATCATCTCTAACTGGGGTTAAGAAGAGAAGTTAAGGACATATTTCTGTATGATTTAGGAGACTACATCTTATTGCTGGGAGAATATATACTTCTATCAGCATCTCAAGACATGATTGTGCTATATTTTATTTGTTCACATAAAGCATTTGCTCCCTGTTTTCTTCCCACCCCTTCTTACCTCAAGGCTGTCTCAAAAAGTTAGGATCAATATATGCAACTATACAAAATCACTGTATCCAGTTGCTCCATTTTAAAGAAGAAGAAGAGTGGTGTATCACTGGTGGTAATGTAAGCAAGGACAATATTGGATTACTTTAGTGTAACGACCCATCCAACCTGGTAAATCATAGTCTTTTTTTATATGGGTCATCTTGGCCTAGTTCCTTCCTTGTTTAATAAATCATTTTATGATAGTCTCTATCTATGTAAGCTCGATTTTTTCACAGCCTTTATGATTTTGATAGGTTTTTCTCATGTCTTATTTCTGCCTCTAGGCCATCTCTACTCATCAATTTTCACTTAGTTTCCTTAAGAATATGAGTTAAAATTACTGCACTAACTGTGATCAAATGTTCAGTTATCTTACTGTCCTACCTTTGCTAGTCTTCAGTAGTGAATATTAAAAAAAGCAGGTAAGGAATAGTTCTTCCCTCTCTATGGCTTCCCAGCTTGTTTCAGTTAGCAGTTTAAGGACTTGCTTTGCAGTAGGTTGTGTCCAGGCCATTAACTTTCTTCCACCTATTTTTTTCCTAGTTTATATCTATTTTTAGTATGCACAACATCCTGTGCCACTACTAGCACAATGTGTGAAAAGAATTTCTTTTATTTTGATTGTAATCATGCTACTTGTTAATTTCATCGGATGGCTTCATACTTAGTGTGAGAAGTATCACAGCTTCATTCATGATCTTAAGAATCATTTTTTTCTTGACCTGTACTATACTATCTTTTAGTTGTTCTCTTTCCCCTGTGAGGACTCTTGCTCTTTTTGCTTATTACTTTGTATTTCTTCTTGGATGAGGGTTGCTCAGTACCTCTGGTCTTTCTTGTTTTCAGTGCTTTTTCCCTCCTCACTTAATTATATCCTTTTCAAGAAAAGGAAAATAGAACTGCATGCAGCATTCAAGAGCAGACTAAATGTTTTCTGTGTTTGCTTTCTTGTAAGTTTTCCCTTTTTTTTTTTTTTTTTTTTTTTTAATGTATCTGAACTTTATTTATTGGTATGTTATGGTATTTTTTAGCACTGATGCTGTCCTCAAACTGTAGACAATGCTTCCTAGATATCTTATCTACTTCCTTTAGTGGAAATCATCATCTGTGTATATAAGTAGGCTATTTTTGTCTACAATGTATATTGCTTTTTATTCATGAATATTGAATTCAATTGATCAAAACTTAATATTTTCAATGGTCAGTCCCAAGTTGGAGTACCCTGAAAAATTTTATATCAAATCTGTTATCTTGCTAATTAAAACAATGGGCTAAATTCATTAGTAGATAATTTCTTCTGTATTAGAATTTCATTTGACTTTTTTTGGTAAATAATGTCTGGTACTCATGATCTGATGGTATTCTTTCTGTCTGTTTTTTCCAAAACCCTTCTATAATTAGGTGAGTTGAGGGGGCAGAGAGGGAGTTGGCTCAGATGACCAGCAGAAGTCCTTGCCAAACTCAGCCATTGTGTGGTTCTGCGATTCTATGATAGAGCTTGTTTTGGTCACTTCTGTGGATGGCCAGACTCTACTATGAGAACCCCCCCAGCTGTTTTATCAACACTGATATAAACTGTCCACAAAGCTTTTCTGACTTATTTTCATTTAGTTCTCCTTTTCAAATGGCTCTCAGCAAGCTTTCCACTTCTGAAGTTTTCAAAATGTTTTTATTAATAGTTTTTATAACTTTAGCAAGTTGCTCAGGAAAAAAAAAAAAAAAAAAGCAACGAATTTCTGGCTGGCCTTATGGTTTACATTTAATCTGTTGAAGTTTAATCTCTTTTCCATTTTCTTCTGTTGAATATTACTTCCAATTTTGTGAAATGCCTTTTATTCTTTTAGTAGCTTAATGGCATGTATATTTACTGTGGGCTTCTAATTCAGTGACTTTCAAATGTGGGGTTTTATCATTATTTACTTTCAAGTAAATGCCTGTCTTTATATTATAAAGACCTTCATGAAGTAAAGATTTTTAACGACAAACATTCCATAGTGGACTTTAGGCTTTTTTTTTTCCTCCAATAACTAAGACTGTTTTCTTCAAGTACATTACAGTCACTGTTATAGAAGGAATCTTCAGTAACTTGATTTATGGATTCTCAGTTCTCTTCCCTTATTTCAAATAATTGTCAAGAATGTCATTTGTACTCACTGATCCTCAGTGGTGTGACTGTAAGTTACTTCTTCAACTAACTCTGAGAAGTGAAGCGCAACATCCTTCTGTGCTACAACAGACTTTATAGACAGGAATAGCTTTACATTCTGAAGAACTGCTTCTTTATCATACAACTACATTATATACTTGGTAGCATGCAATTTTTCTGGAAATTCTATCCGGATTATATTAAGAAATGAATTTTGAATTAAAACAGAATGGAAATTCCCTTGAAAATCTGATACCTGGTGCTCCCTACCAGCAGGCAAATGAAAGTCCTCCCCTTCCCCTCCTTCCCATCTTATTATTTTTGGAGACTTTTTTAGGTTTTTTTATAGGAAAAAAAATACTTACGCTAACATAACTTGCTAAGTAAAATGTCCCTTTGGCAACTATCCCAGAACAGCAACTATAAACACATGTTTAGGTTTTAAGCAGTGTTACACACTAGATAATTTATCATTTCCCTGCTATAGCCATTTCATTTGAAGTCATTAGTCAGACCTGTACAAATAAATCACAACTTACAAAACTTTAACAATCCATATAAAGGAAATGGCATACTTGTCTTGTAGGTATTTGCAGAGAAAACTTGTAAGGAAAATTTAATAGAGGTGTAAAATGCTTACTTTGCTTTCTACCTTATTAAATTATATTCCTGGATATTTTGTTTCACGGTGGGATTCAGCCTTTTGATAGCACCAGTCTTACTTCTCTGTTTTCAAGTATATATTCCTTTGTGTTTTGTTTGGCTGAGGAACCCTTCTCTCACTCTTCTAGTCTGTAGGTTAGTCATCATGGTTCCACAATTATTTTGGGTGCAGAGTATGTTTTTCAGGGATGCATATCACATAATTCTAGCAGGTCAGCTGATGAAAAAGAATTAGACTACCGATGACTGAGGTTTCTTCACGAATAATCAGTGAAGATTTGGAGCATAATTCATCTACATATTGAAGGAGAAATTTGCACATTTGAATGTGGACCACTGCTGATTGCTGTCTTCAGTAATGTATTGGCTGTGTGTGTGCTCCCAGCAATAAGTTTTGGCTTTGTCTTAATCACAGTTGTTGTGATTAAGACTTTAAAATAAAAGAAAATATAATATAAATAGTCTCTCTAAACCTATTTTGGCCATGATCCTCAGCCATTGGAGATACTTTTTTATTCCTTACACTATTGAAATTGCAAAACCAGATTGGTTTATAAACATTTTTGGACCATGAAATTTTAAACCTTCTTTTATTCCTCAGGGACATCTTTTCTTGTTCTAGAAAGTGTCTCTAAGAGTAAGGCTGCTCAGTTTTAACCTTTCTAGAAAGTTTGTCAAATAGCTTAGGGAAATGTTTTCATCCATGCATTTAAAATCAGATCAGGGTGGGCCAAGGAAAAGCCTATCAACCTAAACCCATTAAGAGTGCCATGAATACAGGGGATGGGAGGAGGACAGGGGAACTCTCTTTCATGGGCCTTCTGTTTGATTATGATTATATTTACATTTGAGAGTTTTTTATATTTATATCTGTGACAACGATGATGTGAAAGCAGAAACATTACTGTCCCTTTCACAGGAAAAGGACAACTATTTACATATTCCTTCATACAGCTTAAGTTTCAGCTCTTTCTTACACCCTTTTCAGTTGTGACTTATGCATGAATGCATTTTGCCTGGCCCCTCACCTTTTTTTATTCTGGGAAAAGTTACTCAAGACTAGCTTAGGTGCAAGTAGTTGGGCAGGGTGTGGTAGTTGTTTAAAGCTTTCTGTGGATCCAGTTCTCAACACTTTACTGAAATCTTCACCCTTTCTCCCCTGGAAGCTAAACCACGCTGCACACCCTGCTTTCAGCCACACATGCTCTTGGCTTCATCATCACAATACCATGGCTCAAGAGCAAGCAAGCCTCTCTCTTGTTTCTTGGAAAGAGAGGCCCATTGCCTGTCTGTCTGTCTGTTAAGTGTGTGAACTCCTGCTGTTCCCCAGAGTGCCAGCAGAAAGCAAATCTCATTGCGCCTGCCATTTCCTAGCCAACACTAGCACAATGGAGAGCATGTAAACAGTTGGCTGGGCTGATTGTTACAATGATTGAAGCAAATCAAGGGCAGCTTTGCCATGAACAATGAAATCTGCACTCTGTATGCAAATTCCTCCCTGCTTTCACTTCTGTTTCTCATTTGTGCCAGCACAGCCTTACCAAACCTCCTATAAACTACAAAACAAGTTGCGAAACCTTGCAGACCACTGGTCTTTTATTATAAGCTTTCAGTTTCACTTACTTTGCACAAAACATGCCTGAAAGCAGAACTTGGGCTGCACAGCTGGACTTTTTCTGGCAGCTGTTGTCTTCCCCACTCCAGTTCTTTTAATACTGGCCTTTGTCTTCTTATTTGCAGTGTTATTAAAAAAAAGTGATAGAAAAATAAAACAAAGAAAGGGTGACTGTGTTTTGTGAATCCCATGGTTCTTCTTTTCTTTTAATCACAGCATGAGGTGACTGTTAGATTTACCACTCATTACGGTTCAGGAATGCCTTCTATCATTTAGGAAATAGTATTATTTTTATCTTGCAGAAGTAACCTTGTGTGTCAGTGCTGAGGTCCCAGCACCTGCCTTACCCTTTGCTATCTGTGAATGGCCACATGCCAGCTACTGAATTTAAGCATGTGCCCTCCTCAATGATGTGAATCTTGAGAGGTTCAAGAGGCCAATTCCCTGGCTTTCAGTGTTGCACAAAACTTCTCCATTCAAGCTGTTTCATTTTGTGCTGTGTGAAGCACGTTTATATTTTTTGGGCCCTTGTGCTGAAATAGGGTTAAATACTATTAATGCAGTTATAAATATTTCTGTTTTGTCAGAATATGCATTCACAGTCAGACCATTCCTATGTGTAGTTGGAATTGCAATAATTTGTTCTGACTGTTAGCAGTCCTTATTATTGGCCATTCTGTGGATGCTCTCTGTTACTTGTTTGAGTTGTAAGGGCATGTAATTTTGTTTCTAGAGACTTCACTTCCTGTTGTAAAATTCCTTTGAAGTTTTTTGTACCACAACTCAGGGTTGTTCTCATCAGGTAGCACACCCGGTAACATGTATAGTTGTTAGTATCATGCATTCACTCCATTGCTCAGCTTGTGCTGATAATTCCCACTATGCAGATACTCTGTATTGCATATTACAAAACATGGCATGAATCCAGCACAGCATCTATGAATACTTAAGAAGGGGGAGGGAGAGGACTTCACCACAGAATAAGCATTGCTTTCTTGTTTTGGTTGCTGACCAAAGAACTGTTCAACTTCATGCTACTCAGTTTCATTCCCACACTGAGGTCCCACACAGAAAATCCATTTTTTTCTAATTGCCTGGAGATGGCATGATAGGACTAAAGAGCTGAATGAGATGTCTCCAAATTAAGGCTTTCTAAGGATTTAAAGGGAAGGTCTTTGAACCAGTCTGCAACATAAAGAAACATGGTCTATCAAGTGCTTTCTTTCTTCAGGAGTGAACAGAGCAGAAACTTGGCCAACACAGAAATGTGAGCAGATCAGTGAATTGAACTGAAGGGAAAAGAAGTAGAGAGTAGGCAGAGAACCTCACTTAGTAGGGACTGTGGAAAGGTAGAAGATAAGGAATCAAAATTGAAATTGATGAGACAGAATCAAATGCAATTAAAGAGGTTGGTCATAAACCCATGTTGGGTTAGTGTAGCTGGGATCCGTGGCCCTAGAAATGTCAGTCAACCTAAGCTGAAAGCAACTCTAAACTGAGGCTAGAGGTTTTGGGAACTGCACAAAGCCTTGGATGAAGAGAATAGTTATGGAGGTTTTCATATTAAGACAGTGAGCATTTTTTATTCTGTTTTAGAACAAAAAGCAAATCAAAGCCATCTAAAATGTGGGGGATTTTTTTTGTTTGCTTCTTTGGTTGGTTGGTTAGTTTGGTTTGGATTTGTTTTGGTTGGTTATTTTTGGTTTTGTTTGGTTGTTGTTATTTTTGGTTTTGTTTTGTTGGTTTGGATGGTTTTTGTTTGGTTGGTTTTGGTTTTGTTTTGTTGTTTGTTTGGTTTTTTTTCCTTGCAAGAAGATTCCTCTTTACAAGGAAATTAACAGTGTCACATGTAGCCAGACATTACCAGGATACCTATACCCCAAGTATGACAGCTTTGCCTGTTTTTTCTAAAAATAGGTTTCCATTGTTGCTGGTGTAAAACTCTGCAGTCTCGGTTGTGCAGTAATGTAACCATCTTACACTGTCAGAAAAACATTTGGCAAAGAGATTGTGTACAGCTGGCTTGGACATAAACATTATCTCAGTCACAAGGGATAGTCTCTCTAATTTTTCTGTATGAACATAACTTACAAATAGCAATGAGAGCTATCTTGAAGAGCCTCTGAGATAATCCTCCATAAAGATACTTTACTTGATATTAGATTTCCCATATTTTCAAAATTTATGGATATAGGGGATCTTCCATGTTTATATCATTAATGTATTAAGAAATGAGTGGCCAATTAGCCTGTAAAACTTGGTTTCACAAAAAACTACTTAACACAGAGTTTCAGACTTTATTTAATATTTAAAAAAAAAAAAAACAAATAATAGAGGGGAGCAAATCAAATGCTTTAGTTAGACCCTTCCTGATGACATTCTGCTCTACTTTCCTGTTGTTCTTTTTTGTCTTCAGTCCAGATATTTGATCTTTATAAAATATACTTTCCAACAAAGGAAAATATTGTACATTCTTACCCGCAAAGCATCCAGACTGTTCATTACTTAATCAGTTATGAAAGCAAAGTCTCATAAGTTGGATTGTTTAAAGAAGATGTCTTTAACTTATGGTGAGGCATTGTTCACCCAAGATATTTTTTAAAAGACCAAGGAAAGGCCTTGTGCTGGGCATTTTTTATATCTAAATAAAAATTTCATTGTAAATGAAGATTGCTTTCACAGGGATTATGATTAGCATGCTGCAATATGTAATGGATTGAAATAAACAAACAAACAAAACTCAGAAGCCTGTATATCCATTCTTAACAGGGTAATGATTTCAATATAAATCAATCCCTTAACTTGTGTTCCTTGGCTGTAGTTTATGGCAGGAGTGACACAAATGTAGAGCTTTACAGAAGAGAGGGTGTGCAGAGTATGCAAATAGATGAATGGCTGTTACCTGCAGGAAACAGTTTGGCAACAGCTGAAGTTTAGATTTTTCTATCAAGTCAGCACTTTAGCAGGGCAATTCAAGTTTGTGACCTTCTGTCACATACCTGAGCCGGAGCCAACACCAATTGGCTGCAAAAGTGTAGAGATCATTTCTCTTATAATCCATCCTGCTATATTTCTTGGGGTGGAATTTTGACATATGTCAGGCATAATTTCCTATTTTGAAAGAGGTAGAATTTCATTTGATTTCCCCCTTGCCTCCTGGGTTTTCAGAAATAGGAGTTTATACAATTTGGACAAATATTACAGAGTTTTGACTACAATGGCCTATATTTATTTTATTTCTTTTTTTCAGTTTTTCAGGAGGAAATATATTTTGCTGTGAATTGTTCCTTGCTTTTTATTAGGGGGTTTTGTGTTCAGCATTATCTTTGTAAGTGAGAGTGAATGGTTCTTGCCCTTATTTAGTTCCTTGTATTCAAAGATGCACTTTAGAACTGAAGAGAAAAATACTTCTCAACAGAGTTCTGTATTAGATTTGGCAGTATTTCAAGTATTTCTTACTTGGTTTACCAATATGCAGAGAAGTAAAATAAAAATAAAAATAAAAATCTGAAATATCCAATTAAATAGATTAAAAATTGGGTAAGCAAAATTATAACCATTTCATTCAGTTAAAATATCATCTGATATTTTAATTGAATAATGGTATCTGAATATTTAGGTACTAAAGAGAAAGCTGTCACTAAATTGCAGCTGACTAAACCACATCAACTACTTTCAAAACCAAATAAATAGAAATATTTTTTAATTTCTTTCCTAACCACGTTGTTTTCACTCTTACCCCCAATTCTCAGGTTTTTTTGAGACCTGTTAACTGAACACAACAGACTTCCTCAACACATTTTACAGTCCTGTTGGATTCAGAAAGAGGTTCTTGCCTTAGATGGTATTACTTTTGAGCAGGGAGTGGTAAAACCTGGGGTGAAAAGAATTATAATTGCTATCTCAGGTTTGGTTTCTATGATGTTTATAGGTGTATTACCAATAGAGATGACTGAATATTTCAGAATGAAAAATTTGGGGTTTGTTTCTTTATTTTTTGCAAAATATCTTTGATAAGATTTCCTCTATTAAGGAAAGATTCTCAGCTAGTGTAAGTCAGTATGTTTTCACTGCATTCAGTATAGGGTGAAGATCTAGACAGTGAAAAGTTCATAAATATTCATCTTGCTAGGTGTGCAACTCAGTTTTGACTGGGTGATAAATCTCGGGGTTTCTTTTCCTTCATGAAAAGATTGTGTATTAACTTGAGGAACATGTGTTTCTGAGTACAAAAGTGCATGTTAGAATGAGTTTTAACAAAAAATGCTGAATACAGCTTTATAAATCCTTTATTCATTACTCTTTTTGCCAGTAAAATCAGGAATGTTTAAAGGTATAAGATAACAAAAATGGCATGAGATCAGAGAATAGACAATCACTTCAAATTTTCACAAGTTTTTATCAGAACAAAAAAACAACCCATCTTTCAATTCTGACGAAGAGTCTAAGTTTGTATAACTTTACTGGTATAACATTTGCATTCATTGGACTTTCAATATTTTTTATATTGATTAACAAGCTTCTTATAAGAACTTTTAGACTTTGATATTTTAATTTATCTTAAATAAATTAATAGAAAACTGGAGGCAATTATTGTGCTCTTCTGATTAGACCTCTATTGCTGTTCAAGTTGAGGCATATGTTTAAAAAGAAAGAACTCCACTTGGGTTTACAAGTCAACAATATGAAAGAGACTTCATCTCAACTTTTGCCAAGTTGCTTTAATTGTTCATTAAGTTGGCTTTCTATTTCTTATAATCTAGTATGTTGCTGGGAGATAATTACCTGTGCTGCTGTCTCATTTTTCACTTGACATGAGTAAAATTCCACCCAAGACAAGTGAATGTGTAAGCTAAGACTTCTGATTTGGAGGCAATAAAGATCCCGAATTTCACATTCCTATCTGAATTATCCATAGTAATTAGCCTTGCATTTGCCCCTCTACTCTGCTCTGGCGAGACCTCACCTGGAGTACTGTGTCCAACTCTGAAGTCCTCAGCACAAGACAGACATGAACCTGTTGAAGTGTCTCCAGAGGGCTAGAACACCTTTTCTATAAAGAAAGGCTAAGACAGTTGGAGTTGTTCAACCTGGAGAAGAGAAGGCTTATGGCAGCCTTTCAGTACTTAAAGAGGGCCTACAAGAAAGATAAGGACAAGGGGCAATGGTTTTAAACTAAAATAGGGTAGATTTAGACTAGATATAAGGAAGAAATTTTTACAATGAGGGTGGCAAAACAGTGAAACAAGTCGCCCAGAGAGGTGGTAGATGACCCTTCCCTGAAATGTTCAAAATCAGGTTAGATGGGGCTCTGAGCAACCTGATCAATTTGAAGATATTCCTGCTCCCTCCAAGGGTGTTGCACTTGATGACCTTTAAAGGTCTTTTCCAACCCAAACCATTCTACGATTTTATGATTCTACGATTTTATGATTTAGAGAGATCAAAGAACTTCATAAATCTGGGTATTATTTTGATAATAGATTTTTACTGACTATCCATGGATAGAGGAAGGAGATGCTAATTTACATATCTGACATTCAATTTGAACGGAGGAATTTTTTTCCTATGGGAAATAAAGAAAATAAGAAATATATCTGCATCTTGCCTTCTACAGAATGTTATCAGAAACAGCTGTGAGTACAGACTAGACAGATAGAGGCATAGTCTATATGCCAAGGTAAAGCAGTAATATAAGCACAAAAAACTATGTAGGGTCTGTAGGACTCTGGAATCATTGGAAAAAAAAAAAAAAGTAGGATCATCTGATTCACCTTTTTCAAAATAGGGACATCTTTTTGCCCTGAAACATAGATGCAGAGTTTCATGGTGAGGCAGCAGGGACTTCTGACTTGCTTACTAGTTACCAGAGCTTCTTCTAAACCTCAATAATACTTTCACTGCGTGTTAAAGAAGTCAAAATGTGAGTCAGGATGCCATGGTGCTGTAAAAGCACCTGTGAAAGCATCTAAACAGACTTAGGCTTGAACACCCTTCCACAGCACACACCCTTATATTGGGTTTTGGCTTGTCCCATATTGAGATTGCCAAGACGTTGGCTGGGGCTGCTGCAAGGAATGCCACAAGTCAGGGATGGTTCCTAATGACAGTATATTGAGAGAAGACTGTCCTGAGAAGGGAGAAAGCTTGGGTGTATAGGTGGGAATCCTGCTATATCCTGCAGCCCGAAGACCAGCAAGTAGGCCCAATACCATTTTATTTGCTAGAGTAGAAGCTGTCCCTATGAATGCTTAACAAGAAGACAGTGTGCTCTACAGAGGCTATAGTCTAAAAGACTATAAAGTCTTTTAAAAGAGATAAGAGAAAAAAAGTAAGAGATATCAGGTAGACACAAAGAGAACTGAAAGACAGCAGAGAAAGAGAGACAGCAGTTGTAGTCTGTGATCTCAGCACACTGGCTGCTGTTTCCATTGAAAACATTGTAGGAGCATCAGTTTTTTGTCTTTATTGTAAATTATATTAAGCAAGGACATCTCTGGGCCATAGAAATCCAGTAATGGATACAGAGTTGTTTTTATTTGCAGACAATAGCTGTATACTAAAATATACAATCATGGTAGAATCATCTGGTTAATCATTATTTGCGACTGTTTCTCTGACATGCAGGAGGAGCTAGACAGTAAGAAGAGACTCGCCTATGCCTGCCTGCACGCTCCCCTGTCAAGGTTCTACACCCATGCCAAAGTGACTCACAGTCTGAATGTAGCTCAGATCCTTGTTTTTATACTCAGTGAGCTGAAGAACATCCTTAAAATGGCATCTATTGGCCTTTTAGTCACCAGACTGAAAGAACAGGTGCCCTTTTACAGGATGAACCTGAAGTCATGTGCAAACTTATGCACATTCTGCCCCACCATATCCTGCCCTTTCCCAGCAGCACTGATAATGACAAAGAAATAGAGGAACTCCACCATTCACAAAGTGAGACAGACTGCAGATCTCTTCTGTGAAGACACAGGATAAACAATACTTCCCTGGCACCTTACATAGATGGCTGAATCTCATAGTGTCCTCTCCCAGGTAGGTATGTCTTGGGAGGAATGGAGGCTAAGCTAATCATACTGTGAAAGAATTCATAGAATTTACATGAATTCAGTTTAGTGAAGATTAGTTACTTTCTTCAAAAGGGAAGAGGATGATGATTCCTATTCCAGATATAATTTGCTGTTTCTCATTGAGAACTTGCCTGCTCTGGAGACTATTTTTATCTATAAACCCCTGTGTATTAGGATTAATAATTAAAATACTAATATATTTTTAACTATAAAGTTGCAAGTGCAGCCATAATGCATTTGCACAGAATCTACTTGGCATGCCTGCTGCAAAAAAGGGACCTATGAAAATTTTATTAATGTTTCATATTGTAGATAGGAGGAATCATTCAGTGCTTAGTGTTGCTTGATAATAGCATTGCAAACAGTTTTCTAAGGAAGCAAGCTGTGCTGCCAAATATATATGAAAGTATCACCCATCTCACCAGAAATAAGCCTTCTGATGGTTACAAAATTATACTGCATATAACGTGAACACGCACACATGCACATACACATACTGATGCACTCCCTCATATCTCTCTGTCTACACTTACAGACTCTTGCAGGAAGTAGCAAAGCATGATGCTCATATTTTAAATGTTTTAACAACTTCAGCCTCACTGAGTTACCATTTTCCCTGCACAACTGTATGTACCTACCAGAGTAAATGGTAAAAATAAGATGGACAGTGAAAGACAGAGCATTCTGACATTTTAATCACTGATGCTGCTTTAGTCACATTTCAGTGTTATGCTGAAGAGAAGAAACTGGAAAGAATGGGAGGTAATGCGCTAAGAAGAAATGCTTCTGTCATGACATGTGCCATTCCTTATCAGCATGTTACCATCTAAGCGGACACCATCTGTCTCTTTCAACACTTTCTATATTGTCCTTCATAGAAATATGTTAGAAATGAGGGAATAATTTACAAGGGAAAAAAAATGTGCATAACCTTAGAGCGTGTTTTTGTTGTTGCTCATTTTTCAAAGTGTTGGCTGTGCTTCTTAATGATTGTGTATGTCACATGAGATTGCTCCTGCTTCCTATCTGGAGGAATATAACTTTCCAATCAGGAAGAGAGTAAGAGGAAACCACTGAGACTTCAACTTTATTATGGAAGATTAGTCAGAGGATGATTAGTCAGTAGGTGACCAAAACCTGAGTAATTTAAGAGGTTTTTTGGGGGGGGGTTTTGCCTTTTTTTTTTTTTTTTTACAGAAGGAATTTATTAACTCCAAGACATCATTCTTAGGTATTTAGACTGTTATGACACTTAGGGGCTCAAATGGGAAATTTCAGCAAGTTCTCTCAACAGATAAGTATTTGAAGGCTAGCTGTAAAAAGGACACAATTAGATTCCTATCTAATTCAGTGTGCCAAGGCTCTGGACGGAAATTATTTTGCCAAGTCTTATCTTAAAAGCAGATAGTCACATTCCTGACCTATGACAGAAGTAGCAATCTCTCCCTAATCACTGCTTTGTCATTTGAGTATTTTGATTTAAGCAAATGTAGAAGAAGCAAAAACCAGCCAGTTCATTTATTGTGCCAAAAAGTCTTACATAATTGTTCGCACCAATCTTTTTTTCCAATGTCCAGATGACAGAACTTTTGAGGCGTCCACATGAGAGAGTTTTTGGAGTTTCTGTTGGTCTCTATTGCACAACAGAGTCATAGTCTGCAAGGCGACACTCTCCAACCCTCTTGGAAATGGTTGCAGGACCGAGTCATTCCTATTCTTTTTAAACTGGTAAAATTTCCTGCTCTCTACAAAAGCAGAGTAGTCTCTATTTTTCATAATGAACTTCCCAGGACGTGTTTATTCTCCAGGATTTTTGCTATTCAAGAGCTACTTTTGTGGTTATCTTTATTGTTTTTTCCAGAGAAAAACTCTTCTGATATGTGATCAGTAAGCAATGTTTTATAAGACCTTTTTTTAAGCAGAAAGACAAAATTATTTTGACATAGGCAGTGAGATGTGTGAATTTCATGAAGGAATATGTATATTGTGACTCTAAGCTACCTGAGGATTACACAATGATATTAAATAATTTAATGAGTTTCATTGATTATTTTCTTCATTTTTTTTTCCTTTAATTTTAGACTGAATTTATCCCAGTGTAGTATATCTAGGCAAAGTACAGGAATTGCTTAATATCCTTTACACCTTTAAAAGTAAATACTGTTTCTCTTGAGCTTCTACTGATGTATATATTTACATCATATTGTGACTTTACTGTTGTGAAGGGACATTACATTCCCATTGCCAACAATTATCTCACCTTATCTTTATCCATGCATTGTTATGAAGTGATACTGTGCTATTTAAGAAAATAACATGACATGTGTCATCAATATATCCAGAAAATACAACTTTATTTTATTAAACAAGTATGAGTTACAGCATTTTTGAAGTTTTGTAATGATGTCCTGCATCTCTTGCAGGGGGAAAAAAAAAAAAAAAGTTGTTATTAATCAGGGTGGAATGATTTGGAAAATCTATTGCTGGACAAGCTTTGAGAATAATTTTTCATTGATTAGAACAGTGTGCAATTACAACTAAACCATCTTTGACCATTTGTGGTAGCAATGTTCATGGACCTAGCTCGCCTCAGTCAAAATATCAGTTGAAAGCGTTCTTTTCCAAATACGCATTTTGGGACTGTATAATGAAATGAGATAAAGCATAGCAGGATTCCCTCTCCAGTTAGCATATATGTTCTACACCAATAATTAGGCTCCCTGATGGGTCATGAAATACTTGGACTTGGAGTCACTATTGAACATGAAAAACTCTACAGAATTTAATAGGCATTATACTAATAGCAGTCTTGGGTTTATTAGATTTATCCCCCATTATCTTCCCTCTAGCAATCCACACAAAATTGGCTCCTTCACAGCACTGCAGCTGCTTTCTGCCTCCTTCCCAGCTAATGAGACTTTATACTGCTCTGCAGCAGCTAGAAGTGTGTGTCTTTGTCCCATGCATGCAGACTTGCACCATCTTATGTCTCAGCTATGTTAGATTTGCCATGCAGAGTAGTCCCTCTGCTGTGGGGTATAATCTGAACCTGGGAGAAGGAAGGGAGAAGAACTCAGCTCAGCCTATTCCTGTTTTGGTTGCATGTACACCTGGCCAGTAGTTTAGTCTGTGTTCTTAATAAATGTGTATTAAGTACTATAAAATATCCTGTGTTCTAATGAAACCATAAAAGATGAAGGACATAAGGCATAAAAGATCATATGAGAAAAAGCAACCTTAGAGGGGACAGTATTTGTACTTTTACTTGTTTTACAGTCATATCCCTAAATAAAAACTGAGCAAGTATTTTCAATCTTGTTTTCAAAACTCCAGAAGTAAAATCTCATCTGATTCTTCACGATGAAGTGTTTAAAATGCCTTGTGAAATACAGTACAGTGTAAATACTGTACTAGATGCAGACAAATGGAATTGTTCCCACTGAACTATGCATTGATTATCAAGTGATAAATCCATGGCTGTTTATCTGCAAGGATAAAACATTGGACCTCTATTCATTATCTGCAGAATTTTTCAGCAGTCTTCAGTGAAACACAAAAGACCACTGTAGTCCTACAAAGGCCTTATGTCTAACCCTCATCGAATTAAAAAAATGTCCCCTTGTTAAAAATTAGCTAACGTTATCCCATATTTCAGGATCATCTCCACATATTTGAAAAGTCTTTGCTAACGGGAACCTGTAATGGAGAGCTGAAGTGCTGTGCTCATTAGATTTTTGTCCTACCTGCTACCACGTGGTCTTACCTAGCCAATAATAAAGTAATTGACTTTACATTACTTTTCAGTGGCTTAAGAAGCTGTAATTAATCTTCTTATAGTTTTGTTAAATGCAGATCCCATAAAGCTGCTTAATATGCTTATGAGACCAAAACACCAGGCCAGTAGCTTAGGATCTGAACCATGCTGCTAAGCATATACCCTTTTGTTTAGCTTTTCTGATGAGCTTACAGACAGGAGTGATGAGATGATGAAAATTGAATTCTATGGTCTTAAAATCCTGTCTTCCACAAGTGCTACCAAATATAAATACAACAGGGAAACATTTTAATATTGGCTGATGCTCAAGTCTTTGTGCTTGATATAGGATGGTCAGTTGAAGATAAAGAATATTTCTTCTGGCCTAGTGTCGTCTTGGCAGCAGATTTAAAGGATTTACACTAAAAAATCAGAGGTTCCAGTTACTATTGATGCTGAAAGATCTGCAGATTTCACTGAATAGATAACGACCAATTGGCTTGAATTTGGAGGTGAAAAAGAAGGCATTAACACAAATTCAGCCTCTCTCCTGCTAACTTTCAAGACAGTAAGAGGGAAAGAAAATTTTTCTTGCTAACATTATCTGATGATCTAATGTACCATTTTACCAAAAGCAAAACATATCCTTAGCCAGAGGAACATAAGACATGCTATATGATTATTGACTACTGAAACATTTGCCTTTTTATCATACAGATTGCATGGACAATGTAAAATTAACATGTATACATTTTTATATTCTAACCTTTCTAGTGAAGAACCTTTAAATAGCATCAGTAACAAAATAAAGGGAAAGATCTGTCAGGAACACAGAGCAGTCTCATCACTGAATATAGATTTGGCTCCTTCAAGTGTGGATTAAAGTGAGCTTGAAATGAAATAAACAGAACCGCTTCAGAAGTTCAGAGCTGAAGGGAAGTCATCCATCACAGTGTAGGAATGTTTGATCTGATGTACAGTAGTTTAGTTCACAAACTTCATTGGTAAAAACATTTATCTCTGTGCTCACTGCAAATTCTAATAATAGAAGGCATGTTCTGAAGAAATTCAATATGCCAAGTAATAGTGAGTATCAGTCTTGGAATGTGAAAAAAATAGACACAGTGGACATTTAGATACATTCTGTTTCTGTCTGTGCTTGATGAGAATAAAAAGTCCCATAACAACATTTACATAAAAGGTCTCAACTATTTAACAAGCTTTTATATGATTTTACACTCTTGAAGAAGATATTTAAACGTTTGTTTCTTAACTGTATGTTGATTGGCAACTGAATGTTCATGGGAACTTTTCTGTCTTCCTTTCATCTTGTTCTAGATACTCCAGTCTTATTAATTGATTTTCTTATGCTTGTTGCATATTGTGATTTCGACAGTATCTAGATGTATTGAGAAATACAGTCTTCTGCACAGAGCTTGTCTTCCGAAAATATTAAGCAAATAGCAGTTCAGATATAATCTGAGATGACTGGTTATGTTCAGCCTTCTGATTGAAATTATTTTTTTATCCATAGTTAAGAGTGTCATCCATAAATAGTCCTCAATAACAGATCTGATCATTTTATCAACTTGTCTTTTTCCACTTCCTTTTCAGTTATTTTAATGTATGATGTGTGAACAGAGTATTCTCCTTTCAGGCAACAAAAAAAGACGTTCTTTTGACACTTTCAAGGTAAGAACAGGGTAGAATGAAAAATGCCACCTTCTACTTGGAGAACATAGTTACTGTTTCTGTTTCTGTGATTCTTCAAGGTTAATTCCGGCTACTTAAAGGAGATTACAGTTAAGCAATGCTGCATCTTGACTTCTAATGTATCTGTGAAATGACATGGCCTATAGAAAATGAAGAACTTTAACAAATACGTAAGTTAATTACAGTATCAACATACTCTCAAATCTGAGGTACATGTTCTTCTACTCTTGAATATATACATGAGATGCAGAAGCATGGAAATGAGTATACAGCACAAACCTATAGAGTGTAATAGAAAGATAATCCTGTGCTGAGTAGGTAAGGGTACTATAACAAAGAAGGAAGATCTCTCATAAAATCATGCTGAAATAAGTTGTTGCAATGCCTTTTCACAGGATTTCTTCATATTCAGAGTAGAGCAAAACTTGAGGCTCATCTTGAATGATTAATTATTTTAATTTTAATTGTTGTATGACAAATGTTTCTAATTATTTTTTTTTCAGATTTCCTCAATTTGATACAGGTGCTTTGTGGTTTCTTTGGGTCTTTTTAGTTGTTTCTATAGACTTGATGTTTTCAGACTTGAAGACATTGGTTGGAGGATTGTCTATATTATAGAGTAAAATTTGCCTTGGTGAAACACACAGCCTTTCACTTTATTGAATTGTTCTATTTTTGACTTCATGGATGTAGAAAAGGTAAGTTTTCACACCTTCCATTTTCATGCCCTCAAACTCTCAGGGGTAACAGTCATATATGTAGAGATGAGATATTTTTATGTGTATGCATTGTATATGATAACCATATTATTTAGCTAAATAACTAAAGGATCTGAATACAATAAAAACCTAAATAAAGAAGATAGACCATGTTTATTAAAAATATACATTGTGTATCAGGGACCATATCAACCATATTTTTCAGGAGATACTTGGAAATCAGAAGGCCTTGTAGATGCTGCTGCTTCCAGATATTTTTCCCTTTCTATCAGTCCTATTTACATATCTTGGTGTAGTCAGTATCCAGCTCATTTACAGAATCACAGAATGTTAAGGGTTGGAAGGGACCTTGAAAGATTATCTAGTCCAACCCCCCTGCCAGAGCAGAATCACCTAGAGCAGGTCACACAGGAACTTGTCCAGGTGGGTTTTAAATGTCTCCAGAGAAGGAGACTCCACAACCCTTCTGGGCAGCCTGTTCCAGTGCTCTGTCA
>WUAM01000269.1:8574611-8594740 GCA_024336885.1 Actenoides hombroni | reverse complement strand
GTCCAGGTGGGTTTTAAATGTCTCCAGAGAAGGAGACTCCACAACCCTTCTGGGCAGCCTGTTCCAGTGCTCTGTCACCTTCACAGTGAAAAAGATTTTCCTTATGTTTCTGTGGAACCTCTTATGCTCCAGCTTGCACTTATTGCCCCTTGTCCTATCACTGGATATGACAGAGTCTAAGAGCATGTGCTTGTCTCTAGTTTTAGTCTCTAGTTTTTCTTAGTTTGTCTTTAGTGATTGTCTCTATCCTTGTTAGGAGGCTTTTCCAAATTCTTTACCCATGAAGTAAGCTTTCAGAATACTTAGACTACAATTTCCTAGTCTATATTTTTAGCAACACAGGAATATGTCTTCTTATTGAAAAGAACAATCTATTTTATTCTCTTGGAGAATGTGATTAGTTTCAAAGGTAGATACCAAAATCAGATTTATTTTTTTTTCTCTTTTATCAAATACTTTCTAGCTGAAGAACAACTTCTTTTCAGGACAAATCTTTCAAACAGCTGTCACCAGTGCACATGAGAATATTACCACCTTGAAGCTTGTCAGTTCAATCTTGCTCTCATCTTTTTCACTTGCTATTTTATAAAAGTCTCATTACCCTTCCCTCTCTTGTAGGTCAGCTCCTAGATCAACACACCAAAAAAAGAAGTATTACAGCTTCCAGAAGATAAAACACCCAAAGGATTTTAATTTACAAATCTATCTAGTGATGCCATAATATCATGTCACCATAGAAAGCTACTGTACAGACAGTTTTAATGCAGTCATGAGTTAATCCAAGGCAGCATTGATCACCTGGAAGAACACTCATGCCTAGGAAGGAAAGTGATGACTACAGTGACTCACATAGCCATGTAAGTTCTCATTGGTGTATAGTCTAATGCTTCTAACAGTCTTTCTGGAAAACCACAAACTATGAATATCACTGGTAGTTAGTTCCTTGGTGTTGCTTAGGAAGGAAAAGTGGCTTTATTAGTGCTATTATACTGGCACTAATGGAGGTGTCACTGTTGAAGGGTTCATACCGAAGTTTATGACAAACAATAAATCTGGAAATTTCAATATTCATCTACTACTATAACAAATGTTACACCTAGTTAATCCGATTGATAATAACATATAAAAGTTCTCTCATGAAGTCTTACACTGATAAAAGAAGTACTTAAAAGGCTCAATCTGCTTTCAGTGACAGAAAAACATCCTCAAGATGTCCTAATTACAGTATCAGATACTGTTTCAATAAGAAGCACACAAATGGAAAATCAACATCACAAATTAAGCTAGTTACTGGAGTACTCACAAGTGGTATAGCAGCACAACCTCTGTCAAATGTGATCTCGTTCTCAATGTACCTCTCATAACTCATACAGAAATTAGTGAAATATTGTCAAAAGGTGGTAGCAATCTTTCATGTCATGACTCTCTGAAAACCTTGCCCGAAATTTTAGTCTTAAAAATGATTGTGTCTTAAAGGAAGGTTGAACATTAGTAATCTCAACACCTGTAGTACCAACAGTTGCTAAAAGCAAATAACAAAGCATGGTAACAAGCTGAAATGCAGGCAGGTGTCTGTCATATAAACTTATTCCATAACATGAATCTTTCAATATCAGAAAATGGAAATGTGAATATCAATATCAACGCATTTTGTGTGGGGCTTAACAGCAATAATGCTGCTGGACTGTACAAAAAAAAATAATTCCTACTTTAGTCATCATCACCTGTCTCAGTTTGCATTGGTTGGTCGCTATAAATATAAAAACAGCTTTAACACCACAAACAGTAATCTTTCCTAGCCACTTAAATTTTTAAAAGGTAAGCTGCAGAGATAATTTAAAGTAATTTAGCACCATAATAGGAAATACAAAACTGCTGCTAGAAATGTACAATCTTTTTATCACACTGCTTTCAGTGTGTATCTCAAGAAACCAGAGTATGAATTTTGTGTCTTGAGCCAGAAAGATCTCATCAAGATGGAAAATGTAGACAAGTGACTCAGATGTATCCAGTGGCTGAAGATCCCAGCTGTGACGGTCTTATCAACTGGTGAAAGATTGGCTTCTCTCTTAATGAAGGAAAGATTAAAATTGTGGCACAGCTTCTTAAGAAATATAGATATGACTTACAGAAATGACAGCATAAGGATAAAGAAGCTTCCTAGTCACCCAAGAGAGAATAATACTTCACTGTCACTGCAGATGAGTTTATGCATTGGTTCCATGAAAGTTATAGAACATCAGACAAGTAATAAGGGACAGAAGAAGCAGCGGATTCGTCATGGCAATAGAGCTGTATACAATGGATGAACTTACTCTGTAAGCCAATTCCCTTAAGAATAGCAAAGTAAAAATTGATCTTGACAACACCTGAGCTGAACTGAAAAATCATTGGGCTGATTCTTTAATGTATGTTCAACTACTTAGAAAATCTCTGAGCACTCCTCCAACCAAATAAATATCAGCATGGATGACTTTCAAGCCTACACTGTATTCAGTCATCTGCACAACTTAAACAAATGCCTCCTTTTACACTATCGATCACTATTTGTCAAAGAGCCCGTTTGTTAAAGAAACTGAGCTCCATTCATGTAAGTAATTTACTCGTCAAATCTGAATATCACTCAGCATATTGATAATGGCTTTGACAATGACACCATCTCATGTGCATGTTTGTATACTAGATCAGTGAATGTTTCTTGTCAAAAGATAACACTGTAATGGTTATAACAATGAATATCTTGCTAACAGTAGAGCAAATTTATGCCAATACTGTTCAACATCTACAAGGTTAATCAACCCAACCATTCCAGCTCACATCTTAATATACAACATAAGTCAAAATAAAGGATTTTACCAGTTAAAGACACATTAATATCTGCAGATTCCAGGCTATTGGTTATTGTATCATAACTCAAATAAACTGAGACCTGGCTAAAACATGATTTCACCTCTGTAGTCAACATGCCAATAAGAAAATAATAATTATGGGTTCAACAGAAGTACCAGTTTTTAAACGTACTATCTTCTCTCTTGCACTTCCATGCTGGCATCTTATAGTTCACAGGATATAAATCCTCTTTCCTTTTCTGATAGCAAGATAAACAGTTTATTATCTCTCTCAATTTAAAACAGTCTTCTGCCTTACAACTTACCAGCTACTTTGTATCAGAGTCAACCAATTAACATATATTAGTAAGCTAAGAGCAAATTTTTCAGCCTGTATTTAGCTTTGAAGTATGGTGACTCTTATATCAGAAAGTTTTTGATTGCCTGAAAGTTTATCTATTTTTTCCAAGCCTGCTAGTTACCCTAATGATTTTTTTTCTCTCTTTCTATGACCTCTGACTTGTATCATGCAGACATATCATCTCATTTGGAGCTAGCTCAGAGTATCTCTTAATATAACTCTGCCTAGCATAGTGAGGTAATTCTGTGTGATTGGTGACAGCTGGATCCAAATATTTGAAGCTTCTCATTGCTTTCCAAATTAGCCCAAGAGACAGAAGGATTTCATATACATCTTGATATACAGCAGACAACATTTCAGAAGAGCTCTCTCCACAGATAACATGGTTGTCAGGACGTGACTGCTAGAATAGGCACTTCAGTACCTCTTACTGTAATTTCCAAAAAGAAATACAACCACAACAGGACTGAAGGCCTATGAAACAGAGCTGATATCATCAGGAAGGGATCTGGTTATGCTCCTTTATACAGAAACTAGAGATAACAGCTCCTTAAAATTAGTGTCTGCACAAAGCAGTGTTTAATGTTTTTACTAAGGCTACAAAAGAGTCTTGTTTATGAGAGAAACTGAGAGCCTTTGTAACAAAAGTTTAATCAATAAAGCTAGCAGGAATAAGAAATTATTTTCCATTAGAAACTTTCTGTCCTTTGACAAAGTAAACAGACTGTGGGATTGCAAAGAATGAAAAGCTTTCATACTTTTGAGAAGGCTAACAAAGTCAGTATGGGGTCTGGCTTCCTATACTGCCTTTCCTCCACCCATGGTGATAAAAATAATATTATATTTTAGCATGTGTAATCTGTAGCATTCATACTGATATGCACCTAGTGTGTGGGCACTTATCTGAAGTGATCATTTATTTTGACCTTCTCAAGATGACTGTTAGTGGTAGTGTCATCTACAGCTAGTGTCAACTACAGCTTGTGTCAGCTTTAAAGAGCTGCAGGCTGTTTGAAGAACTAGCTGCTGTAGTAGGTTTCTGATATGTTCCCCCAACAAAAGACTCTGAAATAAATATCATATTATTAATGATGTTACCAGTATTGTCTGAACAATTTTTTTTTGTTCTAGACTTGAAGATTTTTTTCTGCTGTTCCTCAGATTCCAATTTCTTATTCAATGAGAGGATACTTTTTAAAACATTCCAAATTGTTTCCTTGAAAATAAAATTTTAAAAGTATTAGCATGGAAACATCCGATTTAGTTTCTTTGCATTAGAATTATTCTCAATATCTGAGCATTTGGTGAAGAGAAAATGATATTATGACAGGACCAACAGACATCAATTTTTTACATTTACATGTTACACAAAAACAAGGGCTATGAGCAAGTTTGAACAGACTATTAATAAGATTACTGTATGTAAACATCTTAAAAGAGGCCCTCACCTGTTGGACTTAAAATCCATTCTATAAACAGATCTAGAAAATATAAGAATAATAATTAGACCCAATAGTGCCTTAGCTCACTCTCTAGATAAGTTAGGTCTATTTAGAGCACCACTCAAAAAGTTTCCACTCATGGACCTTGTCAAATTTAGCTGTCAGAATTTTCGAGAAAGCAAATAAAAATATTCCAACAATTATTGTGTATTAAAATCTCATAATTTTTTTGAGGTTTTGATGTTCTGAGTCAGAGGTTTTTGAAATCTTTGCACTGGTAGAGCTGTAACTTTCCTTTCCCCATCTATGCGGATGGTTCCTGTGGTCCAGCTTGTGAAAGAGGTTGTGCTAGTCTTCATTAGAAAGGAAGTGTCTTTTCCTCAAAGTACAGAGCCTGCAAAACCACACAGTAAATTGTTAAGCTTGGCCCTACTATTGCAATCCTAATGCTATTTACAACCACAACAAGAACCCGTTTGCATTAAGAAATCAACTCAAATCAACTCCTTATCAGGTGTGATGCCTCATTGCCTGTCATAAAACATGTTTTTGCAAACTCAAACTCATTAGTTTAATGACAGAAAGGCCTGTGCAATTACATCAAACCTGCAGGCAAGGTCTGGAATGAGAGATACAGTTAGAGAGCTTTCAGTGAAGGTTATAAATAGCACAAACTTTTCCCAGTCTAATGTTTAGACAACAGTTTAAAAAAAAATAATTTTAAATGAGCTTCAAGAGTTTTATAGAAATCTTCTACTAATTATTGAAATGCTTTAAAATAAGGCATGTTAATAGCATGAAGGAAAGAAACAGGATGAGGTTTTATGGTCTCTAATATAGCAGATGTCTGACAATATAATTTCAATTATTTTTCTGGTCTTAAAAACTTATGAACTCTTACATCTGTGCAGCACTTTAATTGGCTACTCTTTGGAAGACTGACCCTAATTTATAGTCAATTTTTGGGTAAAAGAAGACATATATTTAATCTTGGTCATAAAAGCTGAAAACACCTCCTTTTATCATTTATTTTAATCTGCTTTATGGCAAATTTACTGATAAATATGAGATTATATGGATCCTTTTTTGCAGAATTAGTGCTTCAGAAATTCCATGAATATTATATTAATACATATTAATTTCTCTAATCACAGATCTGATGTATTACCAAACAATGCACAAATGTGAATGTGGCAGATTACCTTTTGATCCTAAGAGATTCAGAAATATGCATTTCAGTGACTGAGCATTCATTCTAGCATTTTAAAACCTCTTCTACCACATTTTTTCTTGTCCTTACATTTAATTTTGAGATTGAGTTTACAAACCTTAAAAATTTAGCTTATTAAAAAAAAGGCAACAGAGTCCACATTTAGGCTGAAACAATATATTAGCTTGCATTGCTTATTCAAAACATCCTGAGACATAAATTTTTCACTGTGGGTTCTCCTGTAACCAGTTAATTTTTCTTGTTTAAAGAAGCCATTACCATTGGTAAAAAGTGTTTTTGTAATTAAAGTGTCATGAACATGTCTCCTTGAAGTAATCTCAGCACAGTTTCTTACACATGGTTCCTACTATCTACAGCTAACTGGTATCCAAGTCAGCATGTATTCTAAAGTATGACTTAGATTTTAAGATACTGTACATAGGTTATAATGATATAGCATATGTATTCCTAAATTTTATTTTCACCTAATTCAATGTGAATGTAATCTTCATGGGAAACTGAAGCTCAAATAAAGAAACTAGTCATCTCTAATTTTTGGTGCAAGATATGAATCAGCTCTGGTGTTATCTTCAACTGAATTCTAACATAGAAGAGCATAACTTAGATCTGAACATGGGCACAGAAATGTGCACGAGACCCACCTTTTCATCCATTGCCTACTCAGGACAAAGATGGGTCCAACTTTCAAAAATTAAATCTCTTTATTTTGATAAAGAAACATTTACAGAATGATAAAGCTGCAGCTACCATTCAAGGCACACCCTGATTTTACCTCCAGCACTTCCTTGTACCTTTAAGACAATAAGCTTTGGGTAAACATTGGTTTGTTTGCTAGATTAGCAAACATTTTTTGCCGATTAGCTCAAACACAGTCTACTGTAGGAATCTTGTCTTAATTCACTCTCCGTTGATTCCTTTATTTACTTGTTTTTGTTGATGTAGGCCTTGTTTCCACTCTCTTTCTGACTTCACCATGTTGTATGATAGCTTCCTGGTCCCTTCTAGAGCTGCAAGGGACCAAATGATCTACTCAACTCAACCTCTACTCTCCTATATCCCTTTTCATCTCACTTTCTTACAACAGACCATATAAAGTCATGTCAATACAAATCTTGGCCCTGTTTGTTTGAAGGGAGCACTTGCCACATAAAACTCTATAAATGTCTCTGACTTCAGTCTCAAAAACTGCTGAGAGTCTGATGTCAGCTCTTTACTATCTCTTTTACACTGCAGTTTGGACCATTGTCTTTTGTGGTTGGTTTGTAAGGGAATTTTATTGTTAGACCAAGGCTAGTGTACTCGTGCAGCATTCTCAGCTTGTTGGTTGCTTTGATGCTAACATTTCAGACTGGCATTATCTGGCTGTGACTGTTTCCTTCTCATTGTTATTCTGCTGGAGTGGGTTGTTTGGAGTTCACCCAAGAGCTGTGATAAGGTATCTAGAGATGTGTTTTGCAAGGTAACACATAGCTGACATGCTCTGCTGAGACAATCAGCTATTGTACACTGCAGCAAATTATTAAACATCAAAGTGTCTTACCTCGGGTACCCAGAAAGCAAGAGGTGTGACAGACTGGGTGAAAGAGACAATTAAAAGATCACCAGCAAAAGCAAAAGGGAAAGCAAAGAAATACTGTGTTCTAAGAACCAGATACCCTTTCCATGAGGCAAAAATATCTTGTTGCCCTTCAGAAAAATAAGTAAAGCACACAGGAAAACGTGACAGGAGGAAGTGAAACCAATGCAGGTGTTGGCTCATGTGGGCCAATGGATGCAAGAACCTAACGGAACCTCCCCCACCCACAACCCTGTACAGATAAACTCGGAAAAGTTGCAGTTGTGACTGAGTGAAGACCGAGGAGAAATAGCAAGCATTGGAGAGGACGGGAGAAAAGTTGAAGGAAGCTGAGTGAGGCTATGCCTCCTATTTCTTTCCCACCCCTCACTGCTGGAATCCCCTCATCTCTTCCTCAGAAGTATGGGGTCCATGTTCCCATATGAATTCCTGCTCTCCACTCCCTCTTCCCTTTGGTGTAATAACCCACCGTTAACACCAATGTTTCACATCCAAGTATCCCTGCTCTTTTCTCAACTTACCAAGAATTGGCAGATAACTGGAAGAGGTCCTGTTTCTAGTGAGGGGGAGACCGTGAATCTCAGGCTCAGGCCAGGGAAGACAGCCAGTAAACAGTTTCAGAGGAAGAGCTATTGTTGCCGGGAAATGCCTCCTTCTTCTCTTTCCAGTCCTCCCTCCTGTCTTTGGCAGCAGCAACAGGAACCAAATTGCAAAGATGAAGTGAGGATTTGCTGATTGTCAAGGAAAGGCACGTTTTTCTTTCCTCTGGTGTACTTAGAGCAGGCAGTTTGCCATCCCTTGTTGGCCACAACTTTTTTTGTATCCTGCCTCACTCTGGGATTTCATGAAGTTGTACATCTACCTTATATCATTCACTGTAGCCTGTACACACCACAGTATTTAATGTTTATTCCCTTTTGAGATCATGCCTTGTCAATGCCCTTGAACTCACAGAGTTCTTCTCTGAGCCGCGTTATTGGTGATATTGAAATCCCAGTGCAGCTTCTACAAAGTAAAAGGAAGGCAGGATGTCAGGTAACCTTTGCATTTCCTATAAACCAGCAGGAAAACATATATGTATATTAACAGTGGCAAGCCTGAAAGAATTATCTCTGCATATGTTTTGAAATGCTATGATAGATTGACACTTGGCTTTGAAGGTGAAGGATATAATGGGAGTGGAAAGGAAAGATTTTGTTTACAGTAACTGTAATAAATTGTCAGTGCTTCACAACACTATGTTTACTTTTGGTGACCTCTGGAGAGGTTATCACACACACCCCACACACACACCCCCTCCACTGAAGAGACCTTGGTTTAGAACATGACTGTAAAGACTCAAAGAAATGTTATTACAGGCTTTTCATTCCATAGGACTTTCTCTATGAATTAGTTGCGACTTTTCTGTCTTTGAATGATCATCTCTCATTGATCCTGATGCTCATAATGATAGCATGCTACTGGGATTTTGGTGAGAGCAGGGCAAGGAATCAGTCCCTTCTTTACCCTTTCAGTCCCTTTCCTTCACTTCTTCATCATGCCTGCTCAGAGTTTGTGTGATTTAATTGAATTTGCTTTTGTTGACAACACCAAAGTGAAAAAAAGTATTGTCACAAGAGTGGTCTGTCTTAAATCTGTGACCAAAGGATAAGAAAGTTATGGAAGAAAAGAATGAGTTTCACTGGATTTTCTCCAAGGGCCTGGACCCCAAACTGTGCCAAATGAGGATAAGACAGTATTTACTTATCAGGTTGAGAAACGGAGATTTCCATGATGGTGAAAGTTAGCAGATGGTGACTACTTGCATCAGAGGAGGATGGCTTCTGCACCACCTGCAGACTGACAGTGATGAGCTCTCTCCAGCTGAGCCTGATAGAGAGGTCCCCAGCTGCTGATCTGATTTGTTATTGGGGACACATGCTTCTTGCCAGGGAATGAGTTTTGGGACACTGTGGGAAGACTGCCAAAGTTTGCCCAGTTCTCAAACAGCAGATGCCAGCTGCTTTTTCATGTGTCCACCAATGACAGTAGCAGCAAAGACCTGGAACATATCAAGCATGACTACCTGTCTCTGAAGGTGATGGTCAAGAGCATGGTGGTCTAGGTGGTGTCTCCCAGATTCTGATGGGAAAGGTGAAGGGCTTGAGAAGGAGTGGGTATATCCTACAGGTCAACAACGGGTTGTGCAGGTAGTTTTGGTTCCTATGACCATGGGATACTTGTTGATAATTAAGGACTGCTAGGAAAAGACCCACCTATTTAAGAGATGGAAAAGCGTCTTTGCCAGTAGGATGGCCAAACTGATGAGGACACATTTAAATGAGGAAAAATAGGGGTGGGACATGAAGAGCCTCTATCAAGTGAGAAAGTTGCAGACCAGACTGGCCAGCATAGTTGACAGAGACATGTAGACAGAAAAGACTTCATAATCAAGTCCAGCAAAGGGTCATGGAGGTTATTAAGTAACTTGAGCATATATTGCGTGAGGAGAGGCTTACAGATATGGGCATGATCAGCTTGGAGAAGATGAAGCTCAGGAGGAACTTCAATTTGTATAAATACCTGATGAGAGGGTAGTAAAAAGGAGTCAGACTTTTCCATGGCACCATGTCAGAACAAGAAGGAATGTCATATGTCATATCTCTGTGTACATAGAGATGGAACTGTCAAGTTTGGCAGAGGTGCAGAAATCAACACAAACTAATGTGGTTAAAGTGACATTATGAAAGCAAATTACTAAAATGTTTTACCATTGAATTCTTGCTATAACATCTCACAAATGTTACAGGTCATGCTAGAATAGAAGACTAATATCATGTCAAACCCTTTACCTGAAGGAATCATGGTTTATTTTATACAAAATTTAGTTCATAAAACAAATCTTAATTTGACCAAAATCATGAGGTTCATCGTTGACTCCACAACTGAGCCCAGAAGCTAACTCACAGGGGGTAAGAAATGATCACAAGGATAGCCCTAGTACAGAAACTGCAGAAATAAATGCCCAGAGGCAGAGCAGTGACATATTTAAGTTTCGGTCATGGATGTGGAATTGAAAATTACTCTTGCTGCTCTAGTAGCTACCTTCTATTTGAAAATGACATTTCCCCATTTCCTTGATAATTCTACTTGTTTATTCCCATTTACAGTTTTAAGATTCTGATTTCAGTGTTCTGCAATCAATGTCTCTCTTTTTTTCCCTTTAAAAAAAAAAAAAAAAAGTGTATTTCTGAATTACTTTTTTCATCTTCTCTGACCCAAAGGTCAAACTGTCTTTGACCTCTGCATTTCTCACTGTCAGCTACTTTTCCCTACATAGGTCACAAAGCTGGTACTTCAAAACCCTCTTTTCTTGACATGAATTTTAGGCTGACTTGTTTTCAGACGCAATGCTTTTTGCTAAATTCTGCTAAAAACTCACATTGAAATAATGTAGTAAGCATGAACAAAGCATTATATTTATGATATTCAGATGGCTTTCATGCTTTATGTTGTACAAATGGGATGACTTATGCAAGTAAGGATTATTCACAGCTTTCTGGAGTCTAACATCTATATTATAAACCAGTTACATTATAATCTCTCTTCAATTCCTAACCAGTTTTCCAAAACTTTCACCCTTCTTACTGAAAGATTCAGTGTCTGACTTTCTAAAAGGTAACTTATATTTTAGAAAATTTAAGCAAAATCTCCTCAGCTGTTTTTAAGTGCATCATATAGTTTGCCATTCTTTTTGTTTAACACAGATCTTTAGAAATAGACTTGCTTTCCGTGGCAGATATGGAGCAGAGAAACAAAGTCTTCACATGTAGGGCCTGCATCTTCTACTGAAATGGTGGGAGATTTTTGAGCATGCTTGTTAGTCACATTAACAAAGCCATAGTAGAGTTTACTGGAATCCTATCACCATCTTACTGTTCACAGACAGTCAACAAGTCTGGATGAAATAGGAATTCATAAGACCTATTCTGCTCATAATGTTTTGGAGATGTTTAACATCTAATTAAGTATATATACATGCTTAAAATATTCAGAATACATCCATGCTGCAAAGAAACTAGGGTGTGGGATGCTACAAGTACTGAAAAACATTAGCTGTGGAACTCTAAATTTCTTTCACTGAGAGATTGTCACCTAGGAAGAATGTAGATTTCTGCAATGTATGGTTTGTTTTTGTAGATACATCAACAGGCTGATGTGGTGATTAATGAATGATAGCGATTACAATTTCCATGTGATAGCATATATATTACAGCTAGTTCTGTGCTATCTCGAAAGAACACAAAAAAAGAAAATTCTAAAAAAAGGATAGTTACTGTGTTTAGAGGTTCTCCAGCAAATTTAGCTGAAATGGTGTTAGAAAAATTCAAACTCTACTGAAAGAATAATTACGATTCTAATTTCTTATTTCTTCTATGAACAAATATTATCTAATTATGTTCTAGCAATACTTTTAAACACTAGGAAATTTAATCTGTTTTAATTTGCTCTTCTATTTGTTCAAAGAAAGAAGTGAAGGCTTCCAGGGGTAAAAAAAAAGGCCATAATTCACATTGCCATTCTTGAACTAAGCAGACTTTACTATCTAGGCTCCTGCAAGAAGGGTCAACATGTTTTCCCTTTTTTTTACTTATCACTTTGGCTTGGTGTATAGGTATTTGTGGTCATAATTTTTTAAGTTTTGTCTAGACATCCTCTTACCTGATGACACATAATCCTATAGATAAGATTCATAGGAACTGATCAGAATAATAAAGATATGTTTTAGAGGTATTTTATCATCCATCTTCTTTAACCACATTTGGAAATCTTAGTTACAGATAATGACTTTGAGCATAACATCTTAAACCAAACTCAAGCATATGCAATTTTCTGACAGTGATTTTTAAAAATAGTGCTTTCCTTTCTTATAAATAAATTAGTGCAACAATTGGAAAACAAAAACAAAAAAGAAAATAAGAAATATGGATGTATCTTCAAGAGTCACTTTATTTTCTTGTTAAAAAAAATAAATCAGAGTTAATTTTTAAATTATTCTACAAAGTACCAACAAGTAATATTTAAAAGGCATTTTTCAGATGGTGTACTTATTTGGTTTTGGTATTTCAATAAAAAGCTCTCAAGTAATACATTGAAAAGCAGTTTATTTTTTCTCTTAAATAAATGAGTTCTAAAATGCCTCCATTCACCTTTTCCTTCCCCCACCTTCTTTTCCAGCTGTGTGGCATGGTCTGCAAAGAACTGGTGGCACATTTCTTCTGCCTGAAGCCTGCCAAAGCCACAGTGAGAAGTTCAGCCACAACCTAACACCAGGTAGTCTCACTAACAGCAGGAGCACTGAAAGTGCTGAGGAAATGAAATGCTCAGAAGCTGTGATTGGCATCTTGAGGGAACACATTTTCAAAAGTACTAAAAAGTACTGTTCAAAAGTGTCCTAATCACCTCTAAGCTTAGTCTTATCTAAGTAACTTTGGTGTGGGTTTTTTTGGCTTTTTTTTTTTTCTAATTGTCTATAGTTCTGCCTCAGTAAGATTTCCTATAAGGTCCCACTCCAGAACACACACATGCAAATTTAACTTCCTGAATATGCAATTCAGCTGAATTCACATTGATACTGACTCATGCCATGTTAATTTAAGCCTTAATGGTTGCAGGGTCCTGAGCTTTTCTACAAACTTAGCAAAATAAATACAAATGAAAGGCAGAAGAGAAGGGTGAAAGTTACAGAAGTATCACTGTTATTGTTTGATGGCATTTGATCCAACACTAACATTTTTATCTTGCCAGAATTTACAGTATTTCATTTTTTGTTTACATCTTCAAAGTTGAAATCAAAATAGCACTCTGCAATAATCTTATCTGCACTGATTTGTTTTGAAATGTTTCATGCAGATATTTCATAGTTGAAGATAAAACTTACAAAATGAAAAAATGCATTTCTCACACAAAAAAATATTACTCTGAGGTAGACATAAAAATTAATAGTAAATGACTTGGTGTTGTAGTTTTTATAACAGACACATCATATTTGCTCATCTAACCAGAGATGTGAAATTTTTGTATGCAAGACAAAGAAATGAGATAGAGAGTGGCTACAGGTATGGTAGAAGAGAACGGCATTATTTTCAAATAAGTCACTATTATTTTTTGGATAATAGGACAGTTTAGAAAGAGTAAGGATTTACACTTGTACAGGAGCTGATAATTCAGGGTGAAGACTCCAATTTCCTCTCGTAAGCTACTTGTGTACTTATTCTTCACTAGCCCTACATCTAAAATTTTCTTGAGGACATCTCTGGAGCCCTCAACATAAGAAGGACGTGGCCCTGATGGAGTGGCTCCATAGGAGGGCCACAAAAAATGATCAGAGAGCTGGAGCACCTCTCCTAAGAGGACAGGCTGAGAGTTGGGATTGTTCAGCCTGGAGAAGATGAGTCTCCAAGGAGACCTAATAGCAGCTTTCCAGTACCTGAAGGGGGTCTACAAGAAAGCTGGAGAAGGACTGTTTGCAAGGGCATGTAGCCACAGGACAAGGCGCAGTGGTTTAAAAGTAGAGAAGGGTAAATATAAATTGGACATTAAGAAGTTCTTTACTATGAGGGTGATGAAACACTGGAACAGATTGCCCAGGGAGGTGGTGGGGACCCCATCCCTGGAGTCATTCAAGATCCTGCTTGATGGGGCTCTGAGCAACCTGATTTAGTTAATAAATTTAATAAATTTTTACTGCAGGGGGGTTGGTCTGGATGACCTTTACAGGTCCCTTCCAACCCAATGCATTCTATGATGCTATCATACATCTGAGCTCCTTATGTCCAGATAAAGAGGGATGTGCCTATATTGTCAAAACAATTGAAAGAGTGTTCTTCAGGCTGAGAAGCATTACAATTCTAGAACATGCATTGAATTTGAAACAGAGAATGTCTGTTACAGTGTGTCTTCACAGACAAGAATATTGGCAAGCTGCTTCTCATGTTAGAGCTGATGTAAACCAATTATCTATGGGTCAGGATGACTTCTAAGGGAAATCACTTCATTAGACAATTGTTAGAAACACATCTCCCTAGGTGCTAGCAGTGTTTCATTCCTTTTAATTTATGACTCAACCAGATTGTTTGCTCACAGAGTTAACATTGTCTCTACAAGGGAAAAAAATAGAATTTTAAAAGAAATCTTAAAAAGATACAAGCAAAACATTATATCAAACCTGAAAATGTGAGTACTTACAGATTTTGCTGACCTGCAACAGGAGATTAAGAGTAAGAGAAATATCTTATTGTATACTAATTTTTGTGAAAGATATTGCACAAACAAAATTTTCAAGACAATGTGACTTCTTACTTTGCTTTCCAGTTTCTTGGTCATGTTATAATTCCATTAAAACAGTTTATTTCCATCTTGTTAAGAATTTTCATTTCATGTAATTTCTGTGTTATAGTTTATGCTTTGACTTTGCTTGTTCTGAGTATTACAAAGATCCACAGGCTAGGTTTCAAAGTACTTTTATCCATCCACTTAAACAGAGATGACCAATACTATTTAACCTGTAGTTTCCCATGACAGACCATGCTTCACTATCATAGCAAAGGATACCTCTGACAAGATCTCTGGTTCCAATTGCTGTGTTTTATGATAGGTCAGGAAAACTTTATATCTTAACAGGATATACCTCAGATCCCTTCCTACAAGTAAGTGGGTTAGATGCAAACCAGCTTCCAATCTTTAATCCTTTCCAAAGCTGTGTTAAATTGCTGTCAGAGGAAGCAATCAATCACCCAGGCTGAAACTTAGGTGATACATCTTCACAGATGAGAAATCAACCTACTGCCTCACTTAGGAAGAGTTGCAGACTAGGTAGCCAAATGATTCCAACTTCAATGTTTGCATGCCCAAGGAAAATTGCACCTCTAGGTTTCCTCTGTGAAGATAAGTATTCACACTTTTCTATTCTTTGAGAGCATAAATAGCATATTACCTACCTGATGGCATGCCAGTAAAAACATATGCATGATAATAATGAAAAATATTACAAACACTTCCTTGAATTTAGATGTCTCTGTGAGAAGTTTCTTGTCTTCTTCAACAATTACCTTAGGGAAATAACAAAAATGGAGAGCTAGTATCATAGAATTTGCTTTTTCTGCTTTTTCATTTCTTAAATTAAGGAATAGCAAATGAGAATATATTCATATATCTCCAAATTATTACGACTTAGCTGCTTAACCTGGAGGCTGCACTAAAGATGTCTTCATTTTGTTTCCTGGAATTAAAATCATTTTGTTATCTAAAATCTACTTGTTAGATAAAATGTTACCTAAGTGGAGGGAAAAAAAAAAGTGAAATACCTTGTTCTTCATAGCAGTTATATAAATTTCAATTTGTGTGCAAAATAGTCAACATAAGCTAAAATACAACTGTTGCCAGAATCTCCAAATGGGGCTATATCTTGTCTGCATGGAAGTCAATGTCAGATCTAACTTTAGCAGTGTCAATACTTCACCAAAATACTTCAATGCACAGCTTGGACATTTGTCTGTTTTATTTTAAGGAAATCCTACAGAGCCATCATCATTATTTTGTTAAGCTCCTATCACAGTTTCTGAAAGAGAACCCCAGTATTATTTCCCATGTTTGCTAGAAAAGCTCACTGCAGAAAATAATACTGATTTTAAAATGTCTGAAGGATATGAGTAATTTCAAGTCTGGAATGCCAATATTCCAGGCCTCTTTTTCCAGAAATGCAAATTCTGTGAATGAGGCTTCAAGGGGCAGTTGAGATGTGAGCAGAATGAAATGTGAGAGTAAAGAGATTATAAAAAAAAGATAGAGTTTCATTTTCCTTAGCTCAGGAGGGTATGACTTACTTCCCCTCTTTCCGGCACTGTTATTCCCTGTCTTGTAAACTGGTTCCTGTCAAACAAGGAGTTCCCCATCAAGTACTCACTCCAGCAAAACTACTGTCAGATGAAGACAGCTGGGAATGCTATTAAAGCTAATTTCACTACACCAATTCCCTGTATAGACAATAATGGGCTTTCTATACTATAGCAAGGCAAATGAAAAAGAAAAAGGCTTCAAAGACATCAAGTTAATTAGGATTTTTACCACTTAGCAGTGAAGGCAACTGATGTTGTAAAATCAGTCCCTTTGCTTGTCCTCTTACATTGTGGACAAATGACTTGTTTTATTGAAATATATGTAGATGTATTCCTGTGATTGTTTTGGTATGTTTTTGATACATCAGGCACTTTGATGAACTTGATGAAATTACATTAAACAGTATTAGGATAGGATAGGATAGGATAGGTTAAGATAAGATAGGATAGGATGGTGCATAGGGTGTTATAATAATGTGCCATGGGAGTGATAGTAATGAGAAATGATTTAATATAAATAAAGCAATGTTCATGTCTAAAATGCAGGAAACAAGAAAATAAAACCAAGAAAACTAATAAGGAAGTCATTTGATTATATTGGAAGAGTAGTTTTTTAGAAGTGCTTTCATAAAGATGAGAGGCTCGCCTTCTCTTGGTCATCTTTTTCTCCCAGCTGAAGAAACCATTAGTATGAAATAGATAAGAGGCTGATTTTAGTTATTTTTTTAAATTTGCTTCCTATTGTACAGATGCACAGACACTAAGTTACTAAATTAAAGTTCAGAAAACTGCGTCCTATAAAGTCCCTGGTATATAATCTACCTGTACCTGCAAGCAACACTTCACTATAGCAGAGTTTTGACTACTTTGTGGACATCTAGAAAACCAATGTGTGATGCTATGGCTGTAATAGTGGGATAAACCTCATCCACCCTTAGACGTCTACGGGAACACCCACAAGTAGTATTTTAGTTTAGATCATTACCACTCATTTGAAGCAAATCCCCCAGTTATCTTGAATTTACTGAGAATCAGATCATAATACTGAGAAGCCTCAGAGTATGTAAATAGTCTTCTTAAGCTAAAGCAAAAGATTATTCCAGAAATGCACCTAATGCATTAAACCTGCTAATGGTGGACCTGATAATGCATGTTTCAGGCAATCAGACTAGGACCGAGCCAAAGTAAAATCACACACAGAGAGAACATATTTGTTCTCCAGTGTCATGTATTTCACTTCACAGAAAATCTCCTACTGTACCATACCACATTCTAACATACTACAGTATATCTATACGACATACCCCTACAAGTGTGGAAATAATCCTAGATGTTCTTTATAGGCAGAGAAAAAAAAAAAAAAAAAGAAAACCAAACAGTTTTAGACTGAAATTCATGGAAAATATTTTAGATGTGCACTTGGACAGGATAGGAGATGGAACTGCTCTAGAAAGGAGGTCTAGATAACTACATCATTTGGTTAGATAAATCCATCTTTGGGGTTTGAAAGGGAATGCATCATGACAGTCAATTAAACAGCCATCTCTCAAAATTTAGCTTCATTACCTTATAGGGTGTTACATAGGAGGCTGTGGCAACCTACAGAACAGAAGTTAGTTCTGATGAGTCCAGCTTTTAGATCTCTAATTTTTCAGAAAGATTTCTTCAGGATCAATTGTGTCAGACATTAAAAAAAGAACAGTTGTATTTTGTTAAGTACTTTTTGATCCCTAAATTGAGATTTTTGTTAATTTAAATCTATAGTGAGAGGACACATTTGGCAGAAGGATCTTTTGCTGAAAGAAAAACTGGGTGGTATAAGAGAACTGTATTGGTCTGCTCTCATTGTATATTTCCATACTAGACGTTATAAAGCATTATACTTTAGGTGTAGTACATTAAGTGTCTTCCCATATTTACAAAACAGCTTATTATTTTCAAAAGACACTACAATAGAAATGAAACTACCATGCAAGTCTCAAAAAACGGGTATGTGCAGAAGTTAGGGAACCACTTCCTAACAATTCTCTCATATGCAAATATTTTGTTTCTATTGACAATGACTTATTCTGCCATGTCATAGAAAGGTTCATTCTGCTTCCAACAGATAAGGATGTGCGCTATATACCACATTAGTCTCCCTTACTGTATAACACCTACCCTTAATTACCTTCTTAGCACAGTTGCTAAAGATTCAGAATTGATAGATAAGCAGAAATGAAGTTCATAACAGACATGTAGGGAAAGTAAAATATAATAAATAAAATAGAATAGAATAAAATAAAATAAAATAAGACTCTAAGAGCTTTAATGAAGACCTTGTCTTCAGTCCTGTTTCAGGCCTTTCTCCTTTTATTCTTCCCTGAACTTCCTGGCTGGGTCCTCGCTCATCTATTACCCTTCTTGGGAACACTGTGAGAGGCTGTGTTTAATCACTTCCCTGGCCCTGCTCTGGTGCTGTGCCCCATTGAAGAGGGCACAGCCTGCCCTAGGGCCATCCTCAGTTCCCAGCTCCTCCCTCTCATGAAGCAGCTCCTGTTGCTCCCTTGTACAAGCACTGGCAATGGGTACTGAATAAATGCATGAGCCTCCAGTTAAGCAGAGATGGAGTAAGACCTTCATGTTCATGCAAATATGATCTATTTATGCAGATGCAAATTTGACAAGCAAGTTCTACAGCAATTCAAAAGACTCGAATCCAAACATGAAGAGTTTGTTCAGTTCTATTTTATGTAGGTATGTCAGATGTACAAATTCAATATTTTTGAATTTAAACTCAAATGCCACTTTCTGTTTCCCTATTTGAATTAACTGTTGTCAATGCTTCTGTATGCACTCATCCACAAATCCCCATTTTAATCAGAAATATCATCCCCATGCAGTCTGTGTCTGGAGAGAATATGGATGGCTTCAGGGCTCAGATCACACCTTGGCATATGTACTATGTAAACAGGACATGGCTGGTTACCAGATTGTTTTTCTAGCAGTGGCCAATCATTTGCTATCATCAAAATTTCTATGCAATGATCTGCAGCATCTACATAGTAAATTTGTAGATATTTTTTAACTTTCTCTCTTGTACAGATGATATTTCTAAGAGGCTGTGTTTTTTGCTAGCTGCTAAATTTTGGAATTTTCCTTTAAAATGAAGCTTAAATAAAACCTCTGCTGATTGATGAATGTGATTTTGCAGCCTAAACCCAGGTGCTTTTCAGATGGTGTGGTTTTAAGTTTGCAAGCTGTGCTTGTTCATTATTTATTTTCCTTAGGGCTCTATTGACTGAATACTACTACAGATAGACCCACCTCTCCAGGGTCAGAGGAGAATTTTCACATGATCCAGTACACAACTGTGATCTGGAAAGTGTGTTTATATCATCTTGATGTGTATCACAGATTTTTTGCACAATCTTATATGCTTTGTTCCTTGATCGTGTGGAAGATTAGCTACACAGTGCTCTACATGGGCCTTGAAAAATCACGATGAAGTCCTTGATCTGTCATTGATAAACTCTTTGACAAATGTATTTAAGACAGTGAACTGTTCAGATGCTATTGCAACTGTGGCTACATGGGATATAGTTACTTGTTTCACATTTCCTATTATTTCTTCCCAAGCATACTGTTACGAACTAAGACAGACCTTTAAGGCTTTAAAGCAGGGAAAAATCAGGATCAAAGTAGAGTCTTCCACAACTGTATACAAATCTAATCACTGTACAAATAAACACAGGGCTTGAACATCTCTCCTATGAAGACAGGCTGAGAGAGTTGGGGTTTCTCAGCCTGAAGAAGAGAAGGCTTCAGGGACATCT
>WUAM01000269.1:8513867-8574511 GCA_024336885.1 Actenoides hombroni | reverse complement strand
GAACATCTCTCCTATGAAGACAGGCTGAGAGAGTTGGGGTTTCTCAGCCTGAAGAAGAGAAGGCTTCAGGGACATCTCATTGTGGCCTTCCACTATCTGAAGGGGGCCTACAAGAAAGCTGGACAGGGACTTTTACAAGGGCTGGTAGTGATAAGATGAGCATTAATGGCTTCAAACTGGAGGAAGGTAGTTTTTGAGCAGAAATCAGGAAGAAGTTCTTTACTCTGAGGGTTGTGAGACAATGGAACAGGTTGCTGAGGGAGGTTGTGGATACTCCATTACTGGAGGTGTTCAAGACCAAGTTGGACAGGGCTTTGAGCAACCTGTTCTGGTGGAAGATGTACCTCCCCATGGTGGAGAGGTTGGAGCTAGATGATCTTTACTGTTCCTTCCAACTCAAAACCATTCTGTGATTATATGAAATATTTCAAATGAAATCAGTTCATGTTATGAAAACATGGGAATATCACTGTGCAAGATTACCGTCTTTGAATGGCAGCTAGGGAACCACCAGGAGTACTTTTGTTAGAAAAAACCCTGTCTTCCACATGGCATGGGACTAGTAGTCATGGAAAAGTGTCTGTACAACCTCCAAGGTTAGTTAGAGATGTGAGAAATAAGAAAAGGAGGAAGAGTTCACAGAAAAAGTATGTGAGAGAGAAAGATGGCTTCAAAGATCTGTGTTTCTCTTTAAAATATGTGAGAGATTGATGTTGTCTGCTAGTTACTGTTGTTGTCAGATGCCACACAGACAAGGTCAGGGAAGTATATTAAGTATCAGTGGCAGGGCAATGAAGAAATGCCATCTGTGTGAGATGAGTAGATGAAGTTTGAATGAGGTTTTCAAAGTTGGAACTTCAATGCAAACTGCCAAGCACTGGGACTGTGATAACTCATCTGGTGTATTCAGGGATGCCCTTGGAAAATGGGCATTTAGGAGCTCAGAACTGATCTGTACAAAACCTGCTTTTTTTTTTTTTTTTAACTTGAATAAGCACAGTGCAACTGTGTGAACGCAACATCTAGATAATGTCACCCTGAGATCTGACCACAATTGTGCATAGCTGAAAGCTATAAGACTTCTGGATTACTTTCTGTAAAAATGGCTCTCTAATTTCTATTAGAGTATGTGGGACTTTTAAATTGACTCTAGCTAGTTGTTTCCATAACTGAAGCCAGTGTTGTTTGCTTGTTTCAGACCACATAAAATGGTCTTTGTGTACAATGACAAGATTTGAATTTATTTGTGGGGTTTTTGCCTTAATATACATTAATTATCTTGCCTCATTGGGCACAATTTCTGTCTGATAAAGAATAGGGAAAAAATGGTAAGGTGTTTGTGTGCAGCTTCAAAGAAGTAGATGCACCTTGGAAATGAAGAGGATGCAAGGACTGAGCCTGTGAATAAGGGATGCTGACAGGTCTACCTGCTTGGAAGTCATGCTGCCTGCATGGGTCCCTCAAGATTGTCTCTGGTGCCAAACAAAGGTGTGGGACCTAAGTGGACACCAGACACAGTGCTGATGATGGTGACACTGTGTGCTTCTCCTGTTTTGAATTCTACTAGTTGTCTCTCTTGTGTTTTCCGTTTCCTGTAAGTGTTAACCTGTACTCTCCAAGGGATATGGATGTGTATGATGAACGGTAAGGGTGGATGTGCTTTTTAGGTGGAGTAAAGCAGTGGGATCATAATTTTATTCCTTACTATAAATAACATTTTAGAAATGTCCAAATTATTATAAATGTTCCCAGAAAAGTCATTAATTTCAACTTTCTTTCAAGTTTCATAAGTTCTACAAAGTAAAATAAGACATTACAGTAATTCACCAACTTCATAATTCTGTATCACCTTTTCTTTTTCTGAAGAGTTGACTATTATTTTTCTAACAGACATTATGTGATAACAAAGCAGTGTTTATATGGAAGCAGGATTTTATAAGGTCATCAGAGCTTGGATCAGTAGGATAATGTTCGGGTCATATTTATTGTATTCTAATTACTTTTTTTGATCCTTAAACAGTTTTTCAAAGCACGTAAGTGTAAAGGAAGACATTACAAGGCTCAGTCAGTTTAAAAATAAATCTTGGGCAATGAACAAAAAATCTTGGCATAATAGAGCTGCTGGCATCATCATACTATACAGCAGAGTTCAATTAGATGTTTCCAGGAAGAAAAATGCCATTGTGTCATTGTGTGCAAGAGATTGTACCAGTCAAAGAGTTTCATGAAAAAAAACAAACCAAAACAACAGCCCTTTCCCTTTTCTGAAATCAGTAGAATATCAATTACCAAAGTGAACTTCATAGACAGAAATTCCCTTTGCCTGAAGGAATCTTCCTGTGAAGCATCCTGATTTAACATAGGAGTGTTTAAGTAACTTCTTTAATAACAATAGGAGTTTGACTTCTCCTAAGGGGAAAAAAAAAATAAAATTCAGTAAATTGGAAGTCTTCTTTCCTGTGTTTCACTCCACTGTTATAATTCCAAGCTATGTTCAGCTTGAATATCTTCTAAGAGATTTATCAGCCCTCTTGCTGTCAGTGCTCTTTGTAAATGCTGACAGACCATTGCTGAAACACCTATATTGCATAGTTCTTTGCATGGCCTGTTTACATAATTTATCAAAGTCTAATCCATGGGAGAGCCTTCTGGGTTGCACTTGCATATTATTGGCTCATGTTGAGCTTTTCATCAACCAGCACCCCTAAGTCTCTCTCCTCAGAACTGCTCTCTATTCATAGTACACCCTACCTGTATTTGTGCTTGAGATTGCCCTGAGCCAGGTGCAGGACCTTGCACTTGGCCTTGTTGATCTTCATGAGGTTGGCATGGGCCCACCTCTCCAGCCTGTTAAGGTCCCTCTGGATGACATCCCTTCCTTTCCCTCCAATGTGTCGACCACACCACACAGCTTAGTATTGAATGCAAACTTGCTGAGCATGCACTCGATCCCTCAGTCTGTATTACTGACAATGATGTTAAACAGCACCGGTCCCAGTACTGATCCCTGAAGGACACCATTCACTTCTATATTGAGAAGGAAGATCTTCTGCAAATTTAGGAATTTAAGTAGGAACTTTGAGTTGCATAAACACAATCCTTTTAGTCACAATTTGTGTCCTTTAGTCACAATTTGTTACACGGTAGACTCTAGGAATATTGTTTGGTTTTTTTTTTTCCAATGGTTCATGTGCCCCTTTTGGGGAGTAAATAAAAGAACATTGACAGGATTGCTTGCTGCCATTTTCTAAAGCTGTTAAAAGCCAAGCAATCACTAGTCAAACACCACTCAGCAGAAGATCAGAACACAGTGCGCATGCCCCTCAGTGACATTGCTACTTCAGAGACTCTTCCAGGAGAGAAGACTGATGGGAATTGGAGCTTGTGTTAATGTGTTTTCCTCTTCATGAAGCTTATTGTTATTCAGATGTGTCCCAGAAAGTTAAAGACTGTATTTTAGGCTGCCTAATCTTTTGAGAAATGTAGGTCAGACGAAAGCAGAAATGAGATCTGTGATCTTACATGCTGGCTTGCACAGAGCTGAAAGCTCAGAATCACAGCAGATAAACAGAGCCCAAGAATATTGACAGAGAGTCAGGAGTGACAAAAAGATTGTCAGATGTTAATCTGCATGACAGAAAATTATGTCTGATGGTTGACACACTGTGGCTCATGTTTTCTTTTCTGACAATTGCTGAGATATGATGGACGCTTGCTATAAAATTAAATTGTAAGATTTATATGGCAGTTTGGCACTTTTCTTTTAAATTATTGTTGATTTTCCAACACTTGAGTACCATTTTAAAATGAAGAGAAATGTACTTTGTAAAGACCAAGGACTGGAGGATATTCTCATCTGAATGCTGACTGCATTTGCAGGCTTGCCCAATGTGCTTCTTGATGGGCTCCTGTTATCTCTGATAATCTTTGGAGGTGCAACAATAGCTGGAAGTGTATACCAACAGAAAACTACTTTTATTGTGAGTGCTGCCAGAGACCAGCAACTGTGTGCTTGCATGACTGACATCCCCAGAAATGATGTCTAGAAATATCACTCCATCATCCTCAAACCTGGCACTGGTGTAAGGGAGAGGAAGGGCACAGAAATGAAAGGAAACATTATATGTGCAGATAATTAAGAGACATGATGGACATCTATTAAGTGGAAATACTACAAAGATCTGCCCTGTAAAACTATTTTTGCTTGCTAATTATTCCATTAAAATGCTAGAAGTAAAAGGCACTGGCTAAGAGGATGTGCAAATGACACTAGCAGTTGATATCAGGAGGACTGCACCTGGGGAGAAGGATCGTGACTTCCATACTGCCTCTTGCTTCCTCTACCTTAGGGGATGATTCCACAGGCTGAGAAAAAACAGTTTGTGCTCATCTGAATCATGGTTTAAGAGTCTCAGGGATTTTAAAATGCCAGTACTATCTTATCTGCACTGACACTTTCTAGTAGCTCTCACTATTGTGAGGCTCCTTACATAAATGTACTGAATTAGGATTGCCAGAAGTAAGGAGGTGCTCTGCTGAGGATCGACCCTTTACTTCATGTGGTGTCACAGCACATGGGCTGAAGTGGTTTCACTGAATTAATGGAGCTCAGGCTAACAGAGTATGGCATAAAGTGTTCTTGCTCTCCTGACTTTTTGGAGGGCTGTCAAACATCCATCAGGCTCTATGGTAATTAATGATAGAGACTAAGCTTACTAATGTGCGGGATCCATTTATATGTTATTCACCATAATGCACACAGAAGAGGTAAAAAGAAGTTTTGCTGCATCTTAACATTCCTTTCCCAAGCATCATTTGTTTAGTAAGTACTTGGAAGTACTCAGAACAGTGACACACTGAACTCACTAGTGTTTGTTCACATATGGCTAATAATCACTCTTTTAAACGGAAAATGCTGTCTACACATATGAAAATGCTACTGCCACTTCACAGCAGCACATTCAGGTTTTTGCATGGTTTTATGTGCATCCCTAGAGCTGAGCTCCAATGATTATGTGGAATATTCCTTTCTGATACCAACAATCAATCGGTCAGTACACAGTGAGTTTCATTTGTGTTTCTAAATTAGAAAAATAAAATATCTGTGGTGGTTGATTTTTATGATCTTGTTGACAGTGAATTGAAAGAGTTGAGCTTCCCCTAGTCTTTCATTTTATAGAATTCTCTTATTCAACAATTTTTTTACCACTGTTGAAAGGATGCTGATACATTCTGGTAATGAGATGGAAACATCTGACTATTGAAACACATTAAATTTCCTCTCTCTATATATTTTTTTCAAACTAAATAACTGTAACTTCCTTTTTTTTTTTTAATCATAAATACATATACTCTGACATGTGCCTTTTTCTGTCATGTGGAGATTTCAGTCTTTCTAACTTCTTACTGTTTGAGGACCAAATTTTCACACTCTAAATTACTTAGAATATCAGTTCCTGTATTTATTCAATGTAAATGCACCCAAGCATCTTTTGATTGTGCAGGTAACGTGGCTGAGCCACCATCCAAATGTTTCAACTAGTTTACATCAGAGAATCCTGTCAGTTCAAAACACTTACCAGTTTATAAGAAAGTTGGCAAAAATTGGTCTATAGTTTCACACAACCTCATTGCAAAGTAGCAAAAAATTAAAATAAATTTTTGAGTGCAAAGGGTGATCTCTCTTTTCAACTTGCCCCACACCTAATTATTCTGTAAGACTGAAATAAAACTGTTAAGGGTTCAGTGAACTAAGGGAATTATTTAATGTATTAATGTATATTAATATTTAGGCTACCAGAGTCAGACTTACACAATGCGATAGAAATAATAGTATTGTGTTTTGATGAATCAAAATAACTTTTGAGTGAAGGCTGATTTGAATCTTATTACTAGTTTCAGGCATCTCAAGGCACCAGAGTGAGTCTCTGTACTTTTTTCTTACATTTAGCTATCCACAGGGAGGCATTCTGGATATTCTAGCTTCTCTTTAAAGTCAATGGGGAGAGGTAGACACCTGTATGTGGCAATTTATAACATGAAAGATAAATAGAGAGAGATGTTTAAGATACATGGAAGTAATTGTCCTCTGAAGATATTTCTCTCATTTCACTATTGAGGAGGGAGCCTGAATAATTTTAATTGTGTTGAGCCTTCTCCCAGAAGACTGTTTTATTTGTCTTCTTGCAGTGGAATTTGTCCAGATCCATCCAGAACAAAATACAGTGCAACTAAAATCCACAGCAAGTTCAGGAAGAAGTTTCATTTTACCACTCATTTAAATTTAGGCACTAATACTAGAACATAATATTATATTTTCAATTCACTATTTCCATGTCTTGCAATTTATACTGCTGGAATACAACTTTAAACATTATGGCACAGGAGCCCAAGCAGATTTCACTAAAATGCCTAAAATTCCACTGGGCATCTGTGTTTAGCCACTCAGATTTCTTCCTGTCATAGTGGACTATCTCTTCAGGCTGAAGGATTACCTCCATAAATATGGTATGAATTTTGTGATGGGGTAGGAGAGGGAAGAGGGTCTATAACTTTAAAAGCTGCAGGGGTCACTAGATGTCATAACTTGACTTAAGTGCTTGAATACAGGCTTCCAGCTTGTAGCACACATGCATTTTTAACTGCAAAGCAAAAGCACAATGAAGAAATAGTGAACAAAATATGCATCTGAAAGGATTAAAATTTTTCATTATCACTGGTTTGAGTGGGACTCTGCATAGTTTTATGATTGGGTCTGTATTATTAGTCAGATAGATTCAAGTACTTCATACTGAGAATTCATGCCCAAGAACAAGAGGGAGGGCACCACTGTGTGAGAAGCACATGGCCACTCCTGCCTGGCATCTAAGGAGCCTACTGCTTAGATATGTTACTGTCCTTTTGGCTAGAACCAGGAAAACCCATCTTGTTTCTTAAGATCAAAAAATATACTCCCTAGAATTCAAACTGTACTTAAAGTTGTCACTGGAAAAAACAAAGACATCTATTGGCTTGCCTGTTCACATGTCTCTTTTCATATGGATTTCGTTTTTGCTTGATTTACTGTAAAACTAATTTTTCCTTGTCAAGCACTTTCCATAAAAACAGTTTCTAGATGCTGTTGTTTCTTTCCTATTCATTCCCAGATATGCATACACCAGTGATTACCATTATGTGCCCAAGTTTCTAAAATATATTATTTATGAATTATAATGTTTTTGTTTCATTGTTTGTTATTCCCAGACCAAATTCTCAACTGGTGCCAGTCAGTGTAGCTTCACTGATTTTACTAGTGCTGCTTGACAGGTTGTACCATTTGCATGTGTTTCAACTGAAGATCTGATTTTCTGTACTAGTCATCAACTACAGGCTTCTATAGAGGGTACTTATGCACATTCCAACCTGAAATAAGATTCTGATGCAACAGAACAATTACAGACATACTTAAGTTTTATCAGGCTTTAAATGTAGCCATGTAGGTAATACGACTCAGTGTTAAGCAGGTGCTTTAGTGTTCTGCAGAGCAAGATTCTCCAGCTGAGCACTAAATACAAGTAGCACGCCAAGTACAGTACTAACATAAAAACAGAGAAACACCATTAAAAATCAAGGTCTTCTTTAAAGATGGGATTGCAAGTGTGCTTTGTCATTCTGACAATTCCCTGCTACCAATGAGATTCTTGAATGTTGAGTGAATGGAGTAATGTCTAAAATCCTATGGATTATATTCTTTTCACAGTTTATGCAAGATCCCAACACAATAGTGAGTTGTGTCATGCATCCTCTGGAAATGAAATAATCCAAAAAGTAACATAGGAAAGGTCAGTGGTGCTCCAAACCTTAACATCATCCTTAATAGTGAAGTAGATAGATTGTAATCAATGTCTTGTTTAATACTTGCACTGATCTAATAAGCCTCGAAGATGTAACTTCTGAGAGACATGGTCCGAAGTTTCATTGAAGTGAACATGAGATATGTATGGCGATCTGAATAGAATATGCAAGCCCCTGCAGTAACACCAAGTAGAAAATATCAGCTGGATAACACGCTCTTCAATATCTCCTTTTTGTCCCCTATGTTCTCAAAATTTTTATTCAATACCCTGGACTCCAGTAAATGACAAAATTTACAAAGGGAAGAAAAAGGTACAGTTAAAAATGTTCCATGGAGACAAGTAAGCAGCACTTCTGATGAACTCTTGAGATGATTTTGCTTATACTTTTCATCACTGTAAGCATTTTGAGCACTGATTATTCCAGCAGCAGTTTAATGAGGCCAAATAATGGTTTGATCATAGATATAATAAAACATTTTCTTCAAAGCTGAGAAATCTGGAGCAGTGAGATAAGGATTAAGCTACGTTTCAACTAACACTTCTGATTCTTAATTATAAAACATATAGTATGGTGCTATTGATTCAAGTTTTACAGACCAAATTGGCAAATACTGCGTTGTCTTTAGCAGATACTATTTATTATTAACATTGCTCAGTAATGTTTAAAAGATTTTTAAATCATCAAAAGAAAAAGCTCTTGCAGAAAGCCTTATTCAACAACTGCTCAGTAATAGGAAATTGGGTTTAAAAGAAAGACCAATGATATGGAAGGTGTGACACTTTTCATATTACTTAAATTATACCCTAAACACTTCCCTTTACCACTTTCCTATGTTTGTTCCCATTTTTGAAAACATTTACAAATTAACTACTGTCATATTTAGTAAAATTTAACTTGTATGTTTCCTTTTGCTCAGGAATAATTTTATTATTCAAGTATATCTTTGCAGATATGACTAAAATAATTGCACCTGTCATCCATGTTAATTAATTTATTTGTTCAGATGCTTTTACAGAGAAGGAACAGAAAGACACCAGTGAGTAACGAATACTTCATCTGTATATTAAATTATAAATGGCATTTTTCATGGAAAATAGGCACAAATAATACAGATTTTTTGATGAAGTTATCAGCTGTGTTCTATGATGAAAAATTCAGACCAAAAACTGATCACTTTCAGTCTTGAGATCACTCTAAAAGCTGAAGACAAAAATGCTAGATAAGCTGGATTCAAATTCTATAAACACCACCTAACAAGTTGTAAAATGCCCACATCAAAAAAACCCAAAGTAAACCGAAACCTCAAACCAATGAAATTTATTTTTTTTTAATTTTTTTTTTTTAACGAAAACATAGGCCAGTATTTGGCAGAAATTTGCCTCTTTTTGCCTGGGCAGAGAATATCAGAAGGAGAAAAAGCACCTACTTTTCACCATATGAAAGACACAATCTATCAAGTCCTAAGACAGAAACTATTCCCAATGAGATTGTTTTGCTTGTCTGCAAAGTAGAACATTTACCTTTTAGAAATGTTATTCTATCCATGCTTTACTTCTGTCTTACTACAATGCAGTGTGGAATAAACTGACAGGTCATTTTATGATTTTTTTTTTTAAATTCTAGATGGATCAATCTTTTTACTTAGCATAAGCATATATTTCTCCATAGAGAAATGTTGATGTTTCATGTGTGGAATAGCTCAGTATCTCCAGCCTCTCACTGTCTAGGGAAATAAAATTAAGTAAACAAAATAAGTATAGGAAGATGTCTTGGCAACCAGTCTCCAGTAATAGAGTATGGAAGGGCTGAAGGTAAATATGACTGTTCTCTTAAATTAAAGGCATTATAGTAGACTGCTTTTCTTCAGGGATAAATCATTTATTTATTAAAGTGTTGATGCTGTACATATGGTCACCTGCGAAAGAGCTTCATTCGGTGATCCAGGCAGTTAAAGAAGAAGGCAATCTGCAGTCAGGTGTCTAAAACCAAAATATATGAGAGGGAACAAGTCAAACCGTGCAACATATCAGATGTGGTACAGAAGTGGAGATAACTAGCTGGGACTGGAAAAATTTACAAAAGGTAACTTTTTTTACAGGCTCATGCACTGCTGAGGTTCTAAAAATCATTCCTAATAAAAAATATAAATTCATTAACTTCCAAGCATGTATTCTAGAACTGGAAATAAGATTGTAACAAGAAAATGATTACATGATAAGTTAGTTTTTGTGGGTTGGACACAGAATTATTGCAGGCTAATGTAATTAAACTCAGGATCTTTATTTTGCTGAAAATTTTTGCTGAAAATTTTTACTGGAAATTATCTGAATGAAATATCTGAATATTAAGATACTAGACTGAGATGTGCCAATGCAACATTAATGCAGTATAGCTAAAAAGAAAAAATCTTGTTGCAAACAAGTCATCATAATGATCTTGCAGACACCCTTACAACTTACTGATATTCCAACAAAACCTGAAGGAGAAACTCTCAGAGGAAGGACGAAAGAGAACTACAGTGACAGCTTGGTATATTAAGCGACATCACAGTGGAATGTGAAAGTGTACATACTGAAAACAGTTCAAAAACAGTGATCAATATCTGTCCTGTGCAAAACACTGTCTCACCACCAAATCACAGTATGGATATGTATAATACAGTACAATCTGTTCCCAAAGAAACTACTTGAAAACTACTTCTTCTGTGTACATCTTATTGGCATTTCGATCACTGTATAAAATAATAAAAAAGATAAAACAATGTCTATGTATGTAAATATAAAAGTCAGCTTTAACTTTTCCAAGTTTCTGTCATGTCCTGTGTGATTTGCAGGAACTTAGCAACAAAAAATTTAAACCACTTTTAATGTCACATAGAAATTTAACATGGGGATGTGGGTGAGGACAAGCAAAAAATTTTAAAAAGAATTGTAATAGGTCCGCTATTAACTATATTTGCATCATAGTGTTACAATGCATAGTGATATAAGTTAATATTATATATCTACTTAAGTCAGTAGGACACTATTTTGATATGCAGATATGGCAATGAGATTCTTCCATCATTTTATTGTCTCTAAACTTTTGCAAGTTTTTGCTGCCAAAACTCTCTTTAACATTTCTTCACATAAAAGCTGAAATGTCTATCAATAACATAGACCATGTTAGATTAGTATATATAATCAGAAGAAAAAAAAATCTTTCTATGGAAAGCTCTTTTCTGAGTATTTCAGTAAGAAATTATGTCAAGGAGACAGACTAGTAAAATAAAAGACTGCATTGCATAGGTAGTTGGTTACACCTGTATTAGCAATTTATTCAGTGTCCAGAATTCAATAATGTAGATACATTTTCTTCCCATTTGTTTCCCACAAAAGCAGGATTGCCTTCTTTCCAAAATGTCTTGTAAGGAACAGCAAAGTATGTGTATGAAAGAAAGACAAGAGGAGGATGGAAAAGCCTAATCTACTTGAAATACACAGAAATTATTGCATGACAAACGTTCAAGACCTCATTTTATGTGATAAACTATCTTCCAGGAAATGTTTTGTGACTTCTGAAATGCAACTTTTAAGTTTATTACTCAAACAACTTGAAGTGAGAAAATTCTTATCCTGAGAATGAGAACCAAGTAGATTTCAGATGTTCTGTCATATGGAGATTTTCACTATTTGTGTTATCTGTAAGAAAAGATTTTTTGGCCAACATATCCCCTGTATTCAATGGCTGCACAGACCTAAAGCATTTAACCAATCTACCCACAATAAAACTTTTTTCTCTGTAGTTTGACAAGATCTGGTTTCAAATGTCTTAAACTATGAGCAAATCATATTGAATTAAGAACTACTCTATTTTTTTTTTGCCCTGTGATTTTAAATTATATCATATTTGATCCCTTTATCATTTCAGATAAGAAGAAAGGTCCTCTACATTGATATAAGCACTGTGCTAGTGTCCTGCAGGGCTGACCTAAAGGGACCATGATCAAAGATCACTAGAGTAGCTTCAGACACGAGACTCAAGGCGTCATGTTTCCATTGGAGCAAAGCCGCAACTTGAGTTTGATTTTCTAATTACAAAGGAAAAGTTGGGTCTGATTTTGGTTTTAGACCCTTAACTGACAGAATTGCACCCCTTTCTATTCTGAATCATACATTTCTTCCAATGAGCTTCACAGACAAGTTAAATCTACATTATTGTAAAAGAGAGACATCCTGACTTTCTCTTGACATCTCAGCTGACATCTTGGTTAAAAATATTAACTTTTTCACTAAAGGGTGTGGTTTTCTGCTAAGTTTATGGAATAGTTTATTAAGATAACATTGAATTACACAAGTGATGAAAATATTGTTTGTAATATAATTGTAATATAAACCTTTTTTCTTCACCTTAACAAAAAAGCTAGGCAATAACTGTATTCCAGGTAATTTTTTTTTCCGAGTGTTTACAAGAACTTAAACCACTTTCCTTTGAGTTACTTGCTTTCTGGTAGGTTAGATGAAACCATTTGTTGTCAGCCTCTGACAAGAGTACTTTCAGAATAGACAGATGTTTAAACTTCTTTTGAAATACTGCATATGCAAAATGCATTAAATTAAAATTCTTTCTTATGCATTGTATGTACATGTTCTCACCAAGAATTTCACTTCTAGGATTAAGCAAGGAAGAATAGATCTGGTAGCTTTTCAGTGAAGAGTCTGAGTATCAGATAAGAGATACATGCAGTGACTTGGGTGTGGGATGACCTCATCACATTGAAAGTAAGAAACCACCACTTGAAGTGTAGTGAAGCTTTACTGCTTATCAGATGTCAGTCATCAGCAGGGTAACATATCCTTGGCTAAATCACAATCCTTTTAACAGTCTATTATTTCATTCCATGGTGAATTTCAAAGGGAATGGTTCACAGAGAATTCAGTGAAGGCTGTCATTTGACAACTTATGCAGGTTCTTTGCAAATGAGTCTGTTTCTATTTAGTTTTCTTATATCCTAATTATTTCTTATGTCTAGTATCCTCCCTTGAAATAGAAATTTCTTGGACAATCGCAGCCTAAAATCTCTTCATGATCTTATATGAACATACAGAAAAAAGGATAAATACAAATAATGTGTTAAGACGCTAAAACAGACTATGCACAAAATTCTCTCTGCTTTGTATTTCCACATGCATAACCCACATCTCCAGTTATTGACAGTCCCTTAGAAATACCAACCACTGAAGTAAAGCAGTGGATAGCTTGCTCTATCAAATGACCCATAGACTGAGAGGTTGATGGGGCTATTACATTAGAGAGAGTTAGCTGTGAAGACAAAAAAAATGGCAAAATACCAAAAGCAAGGAGCAAAATACCAAAAGCAAGTTAAGGTAAATTTTGACTTGTATTGCCTGTATCTGTACTGCTCAGTTACATTTCTCTCTACATGTACATTCATGCTTCATAGGTAAATTACATATAAAATCCACAAGATACTATACATATGTATGCAGTATATATATAATGTATAAAATGTGCATTTACTGATAAAGAAAGGGTTAAATATACAAAAATATATTTGTCATGCAACTGTACCTGCAGACTAGTCTTAATTTGACACTTCTTATTCAAATGCTTAGTTCATGAATTCACATTTTGTCTAAGAAAAAATGCCCAGAATAAAAAATCCGTCTGTCATCATACATGTGTGACAAGTAGGCATTTTACCTGTTTTTTTTTTTTATAGGACTTCACATAAAGATAAATAGTTATTTTGCAATTTTGCTTCTTAATCACAGAATTTCCTAGATTGACAAAGACCTTTAAGATCATTGAGTCCAATCACTAACCTAATACTGACAAGTCCTTGACTAAATCATTTCCCTAAGCACTGCATCTAGGTGACTTTTAAATACCTCCAGGGATAGGGACACCACCACAACCCTGGGCAAGCTGTTCCAATGCCTGATAACACTGTCAGTAAATAAATTCTTCCTAATATCCATTCGAAACTTCCCTTGGTGCAACTTGAGGCCCTTTCCTCTCATCCTATCGCTTGTTACTTGGTTGAACAGACCGACCCACACTCTCTACAACCTTCTGTCAGGTAGTTGTAGAGAGCAATAAAGTCTCACCTGAGCCTTCTTTTCTCCAGGCCAAACAAGCCCATCTCTCCCAGCTGCTTCTCATAAGACACATGTTCTAGACCCTTCACCATCATTGTTTCCCTTCTTTGGACACACTCTAATACCTCAGTGTCCTTATAGAGAAGGGCCCAAAACAGAACATAGTACTCAAGATTCAGCCTCACCAGTGCAGAGTATAGGGGGAAAATCACTTCCCTAAGATAATTAAAGGGTTGTCCAGAGTGAACACCAGTTCCCTATTCAAAATTAATTTTTTAGTACTTCTCCAATTTTGTTCTTATGCTATATATTTGCAGAATGAAATGTTATGTGTACTGAATTGGATCAAATGCTGTAGCATTCAAGGCTTGGAAGGAGCATAGTACCTTTGGCTACAACAGATGGACAAACCAAGAATCTCTTAACTGGATCATGCACAAATGCATACTAAAATGTTGGCATTGGTTAACAGCACATAGATATTAAATCCATATTCAAATAAAAGGGTTCTGTTGACTTTTTCAAGGAAATGTTTTCTGTGCTTTTTTTCAGCCAGGATTTCTAAAAATCTGTTATCAACTCCATTCACTGTAAATTAAGTAACGCAGTTTTTCCCAATCCTTGTCTCTGATTATTACTTCTCTAGCTTTATACACTATTAAAAGTACTAGTTGATCAGTCTTTGGGAGTGTTAACTCATCTAAGCATGTACTCTAGTATTTTTGTGCTGAGATCTGTCTCAGATTTTCAAACTAAGATAACCTTGTCCAGGCCGCAATGTCTACAGAATGGTCTGATATTGCAAAGAGAGGGAGTGGCAGCTCTGTCTTCCTCTGCCAATAGAATCTCTTGCTCCTTAGTACATTAATATCTCTGAAACAAGTCCCTGACCAGGGAACGTCACTATGTCAAACATATCTCAGAAATATTCCATCATATTGTTAGGAGTGAGAAAGAACAGTGTAACTTTGCTGAGTTAGTGTCACAAATTTTGAAATGTTAGATCCAACAGTTTGCAAACAATTTTTAGTCTGAATATTGTGAATAAAGACATTGAATAAGACCATTAGGACTGGCTCATGAATAGTCTGATACCTAAAAAAAGAGTGGCTTTCTGAATACTGATATTTGTAAAAAATAACCCAGCATCACTATATCTTTATTTCTGAGTAACAACTGAATTCAATGAAAGGATATTTAGAAAATTAAATACCCTATCAGTAATATCTGTCAATACATATCTAGAAATGTACATCTGAAATATGCATGGTTTTGGAATAAGAACAATTGAAAAAGTTCTTCTAGTTTAAGTAATATTGTGTGCAAGATATATAGAAGAGGTAAGAACAAAAATATATTTTAGTCTTACTCCGCATTGTCTTGTAGAATATACATAGACTCATAAAACTATGGAATCAGAGAATTATAGAATGGTTTGGGTTGGAAGGGGGCTTTAAAGCTCATTGTGTCCAGCCCACCTGCAGGGATCAGGGACATCTTCAACTGGATCAGGTTGCTCAGAGCACCATCTAAGCTGACCTTGAATGTTTCCAGGGATGGGGCATCTACTACCTCTGGGCAGCCTGTGTCAGTGTTTTACCACCCTCATTGTAAAAAATGTCTTCTCTATATTTAATCTAATATATATACGCTCTTTTAGTTTACAATCATTGTCCCTTGTCCTGTTGCAAAAGGCTCTGCTAAAGAGACTGTCCCCATCTTTCTTATAGGCTCTCTTTAAGAACTAAAAGGCTGTAAAAAGGGCTCCCTGGAGCCTTTTCTTCTCCAGGGTGTCAAATGGAAGAGGCCAGTCACTTTCCTATAGTGCCCAGCAGTAGGATAAGGAACAATGGGTATAAAGTTGAGCATAGAAAGTTCTTACATCAACATGAGGAGAACTTCTTTACTGTGAGGGTGACGGAGCACTGGAACAGGCTGACCAGAGAGGTTGTGGAGTAACCTTCTCTAGAGACTTTCAAAACCCCTCTGGATGTGTTCCTGTGTGACATGCCCTAGGTGATCCTGCTTTGGTAGGGGGGTTGGACTCAATGATCTCTAGAGGTCCCTTCCAACCCCTAACATTCTATGAATACCACCAACTCTCTCAGCCTTTCTCCATAGGAGAGGTGTTCTAGCCCTCTGATCATTTTTGTGGCCCTCCTCTGGACCTGCTCCAACAGGTCCATGTCTATCTTGCTCTGAGGACTCCAGAGTTGGACACAGTACTCCAGGTAGGGACTCACCAGAGAAGAGCTGAGGGGGAAAATCGCTTCCCTTGATCTTCTGGGCATGTTTCTTTTAGTGCAGTCCAGGGTACAATTGGTTTTCTGGAGTCTAAGCACCCATTACCAGCTCATGTCCAGCTTTTTATCCATCCCTACCCCCAAGTACTTCTCCACAGGGCTCTTGTGAAATAATAAGGATACAATTGTACAAAAAATATGTAAGTCACCTAGTGATGCTGAAATATACAATTTGCAAATTCCTAAAAAATAAAACATCTATTGTTGAAGTGACTCTCCATGGCTTTGAGTAGAGGAAGACTGACAAGTATGAGGACATAAAATCTCTGGAGTCAGGTCTTGTTAAAAAGAAGTTTTTTGGAATTAGGCATTGCTACACAAGTAAATTTCCTGGACTAGATGGCTTAGTATGATCAGTTTGAGAACTAGGGTACATAAATAACATAGTTACATTTAAGATACATTCCAGCATCATTGATTTCCAATTCGTTTGCCAGTCAATTTGCAAGAGCTGTGCACCTAGTACTGCTCAGCAGAGGAGCAGAATCAGTTTCACTGGGATCAACATTTTCACTGTGTTGTCAGAGTGTGATAAATTGAATGGATTATAGACTCTTAGTCTTACTTTAGATCTCACTAAATGAGATCCAGATTTGTTTGTTTGCTTGCTATATTTGCATACTGGATAATTAGTTTAAAGGTAATGTTGCACTAAACAAATTGACCTGAGTTTTGTCTGACACTGCTTCAAAAAGTATACTGCCCTTGAGTTCTTTACTGTCTCCTCTAAAATTTATTTCAATAAAAATTGTAAGGAATTTTTTAAGACTTTAAAACTATCATTTCCACTGTATATAAAATATTGGTAAGTAGTCAGCTGAGGAGTGTGGTTTTTCCTAATTCTATATAAACACATATATATGCATGCATTTTTGTCTTCGCTATTCATTACCAGCGTAGTCTATAACTCTAGCATTGCTTACTGACATTCCCTTTCTAGGCTCTTATAAAGTCCCTTTCTTACATCAGTGCAAGCTTCTCAGACAATTGATGAGCAATCAAACTGACAGGGTGGAAGAGCAAATGGCTGGTAGTTTTTTCACATAGACACTACTACAAGTTTTTTTAACTGATAATTTCCCTTCAGCCTTGACTTTTTGCAAAATTAATGACTTTATGTCTTAAAATATTAAAATCTCCCACCAGCTCTGTGCATTTTAAATGCCCATGCCATAATACACCATCATGTAAGGACAAAGGGGAAACTAAGAATACAACATTCTTAAATGATAGTTGTCTTCATATTATAATTCAGGTTGCACACCTGAATTTTCCAATTTCTTTTTTTCAGATCTGGAAGGAAAAATATACATTTATTGTGCTTCATAAAAGTGGGCCAGATCTGTCCTTGTGCATATAAAGACATTTAGACTAAGAGGGTTTCTGATCTGATGTACTTTGGTCTTCCTTATGGAACTTTGCTATAGCCTTATCTACAAAATGTCATTCTGAGCTTAATTAGTTCTGTCATGGTGATTATATCAACAGACAACATGTCTCTGTATGAACTGTGCAAGGCATTTCTTTGTAGTGTAAGCTCCCACAGAGTTCATAAACTGCTCCTTAGTATTATCTGACAATTAGAAGGCAGAAACCACTGTTAGTTGATACCTTTTTTCAGTCTCATTAATGTAGCAGGAACTTCCAATGTAAACTGATGACATTATTGTTACCTCATCAGACAGCGGGCCTAGTTGTAAAGATGAGGCTATGGCATAAGTGCATCATGGATGTATCAGTCTTGGACATTACTGAATCTATTTTGTTGGCAATATAGCAAACTTGAACATGAGATGCAGACCCAGAAGGAAAATACCTAAGAAGCGAGAAATAGAAAATGAGACACAGAAAATGGAATTTGACCAAGATATGCTATCATATCTTACACTCATGATGCAGCAGTGAGTAAAAATTTATCCACTTGTCAGTAATAGCATTCAAAAGGTGGTGAGCCACCCTTTCTTCAAGAGACCTATTCTTTTCCTGTTCTTCTCTACAGCTTATTTATTCTTGGTGTAAGTCTATACATATTGCTTGTATCAAGCATGATTAACGATGCAAGAGTAGGCCTGAACAATTTTTTCTGTATCCTGGAAGTAAAGATGAAGAACATTCCCATAATAGGGCGGTGTTAATGTTAGTTGTATTATTAGGATTTCTTTCATCCTGGAATCTCAGAGCATTTAAATATCTCCAACCTCACAGTGAAAAAAAAACAAAACAAAAAAAACCAAAACAAAAAAACCAAAACCAAACAGGGAATAGGGAAAGAAGTAGAGAAAGAGGAAAAATAAGTAATAGTGTATGGTGAACACAGTTTTATCCTTTTGAGAAAATAACACTCCTAAGTCTTTCCTTTCAAAATCATATTTGCCTATTTAGCCTGCTTACTCATTCTGTTCCACACTACAGCTCATGGGCCCAGTCATAGAAGTAAGCTAAGTTCTTCACTGCTACAGTGTATTTTCACACATTTCTGATATGAGAGTTGAAAAAAACTTAACTTTTGTTTTCAGCTCCCTTTGGAGAAAGGTCTGTGAGAAACTAGATCTCTTCTTAGAATTTAGGATGATCAAATTTTGCTTAGTTAATTTGTCTTTCTATATGCTAAAAGTCTGATATAATTCTAAATACTCCTTCAGAAGTTGTTCCCTCAGCTATTTTGATAAGTTTACTTCTTGTTCTTAATTTTCCTTCTTGCTCTGTACTCAGATTTCTTAATTGTTATACAAATCATTATATTATTTCTTTGTCTCTTTTGTGTTCAAATAGTATGAGCAATCTAAGAAGGAATACTGTAGGCTGAGGTATTCATTGACCCAGAGCATTTTCATTGAAATGTTAAAGTTTAAGGCTTCCCTGTTCCACTTCGTGCTTGTTTTCCCTCCAGTAATAGCTGACCCTTCATAGCAAAGAAGGAAGAAATTTACTTTCACCTGGAAAAGGAAAAGTAAATAAACCCTACCAGACACTTTAAAATAAATGCACACTTGGCCAATAATGTTTTTCTTTCTCTAGGGCATATTATCCTACCTTATTTGGTAGAAAATGTGTGGATAGCTATCAATGAAAAGAGCTATACTCTAACTCTCAGGAAGGTAATGGAAGATTTTCCAGAGACCCTAATGAAATTAGGAAATTATGAAGATTTGCTGCTAATATTGCAATCAGGATGTACCAGACTCCATTACCACAGTGGACACACATAAATGAATTGACATGGGTACCTAAAACAGGAGTCATACAGATTTTGAGGCAAGTACCAAAACTGTAATCTCTCCAATCCCTTGATGCAGATCTAATCTCAATAGCTAAGGCTTTTATTTTCTCTAAGCAGTGTAACAGTGCATGCCACACTGTCTCCATACACAAGCAGCCCTGAACTCAGAGGAATATCTATCAGAAGCTGGGTTGCTGACTGAGCTTTGCCAGGACAGCGAACTGCTACACCACTTGGATGAACACAAGTCCATGGGACCGGATGAGTTATACCCAAGGGTGCTGAAAGACTCACAGATGTGCCCGCCAAGCCACTTTCCATTATTTACCTTAAGTCCTGGCTAACTAGGGAGGTCCCAATGGACTGGAGGGTAGCAAATGTAACACCCATCTACAAGAAATACAGAAAGGAGGATCTATGAAACTATAGACTTGTCAGTCTGACCTCAGTACCAGGGAAGGTCATGGATCAGATCATCTTGAGTGCTGTTACAAGACATATAGAGGACAACCAGGAATAAGGCCCAGTCAGCATGGGTTTATGACAGGCAGGTCTTGCCTGATGAACCTGATCTCCTATAACAAGATGACCTGACTATTGGACAAAGGAAAGTTTGTGGATATTGTCTACCTAGACTTCTGAAAAAGCATTTGACACTGTTTCCCATAGAATTCTAATGGAAAAACTGGCTGCTCGTGGCCTGGATGGGCATACACTCTGCTGGATCAAGCACTGGCTGGATGAATGGGCCCAAAGAGTGGTGGTCAATGGAATTAAATCCAGCTTGTAGCTGGTCACAAGTGGTGTTCCTCAGGGCTCAGTGTTGGGACCATTTCTGTTTAATATCCTTATTGATGATCTTGATAAGGACTTAGAGTGTATCATCAGTAAGTTTGCAGATGACACCAGATTAGATGGGAGTGTTGATCTGCATGAGGATAGAGAGGCTCTACAGAGAGACTTGGATAGATTGGATCAGTGTGCCAGTGTTAACAGTATGAGCTTCAACAATGCCACATGCTGGGTCCTGCACTTGGGCCACAACAACTCCATGCAATGCTACTGGCTTGGGGAAGTGTGGCTGGAAAGCTAAAGCTGTCTGGTAGAAAAGGACCTGGGGGTTCTAATTGACAAGCAGCTGAATATGAGCCAGCAGTGTGCCCAGGTGGCCAAGAAAGCCAACGGCATCCTGGCTTGTATTAGAAAAAGTGTGAGCAGCAGAAGTAAGGAGGTGATTTTCCCCCTGTACTCAACACTGGTGAGGCCACGCCTTGAGTATTGTGTCCAGTTTTGGGCACCTCAATACAAAAGAGAGATCAAGGTGCTGGAGCGAGTGCAGAGGAGGGCAATGAAGCTGATGAAGGGCCTGGAGAATAAATCTTATGAAGAGCAATTGAAGGAGCTGGGACTCTTTAGTTTGAGGAAGAGGAGACTAAGGGGAGATCTCATCACTCTCTACAACTACCTGAAAGAACATTGTAGAGAGGTTGGTGTTCATCTCTTCTCTCAGGTAATTAGTGATAGAAGAAGAGGGAATGGATTCAAGCTGCAACAGGATAGGTTTAGACTGGACATTAGGGAAAAATTTTTCACATAGTCAGACACTGGAATAGGCTGCCTGGGGATGTGGTTGAGTCACCATCCCTGGAAGTGTTTAAGGGTCGTTTAGATGTGGTTTTGAGGGACATGGTTTAGGGGTGAATTTTGTAGAGTAGGGTTAATGGTTGGACTTGATGATCTCAAGGGTTTTTTCCAACCTGAATGATTCTATGACACTCCAGAAATACCATAGAGGTGGTTAATAGGACCAAAGGATAGATGCTTTCTACGTATATCTTACATGCATATGGTGGTGAATTCTCTGTGGATCTTAGAACCTGTACATTTAAATAGTGTGATGTAGTAATATTGGGGTTTTTTCCATTGCATTTGCTCAACTGATTGGTATATTGCGTGGAAACAGAAGGATTAAAAGGGGTTTATAAATAAACTATAAAAAGTAAAATTACTTCATGCAATACAATTACTGCTGTTTACCATACATATTTATGCCTTATGTGTGTATACATGATGTACGAATAATACTGCCCTTTTTGATTTGGAAAGCAAATTTTATATAAACAAAAAAGTCCCCAAAACTTTATACATCTTATTTTTGAGAGGAAGTCAAAAATGAATGTGATAAAAAGCAAGTAGAAACAGTAATTGTATATAATGTTAACAAGGAACTTGCAAGATCACGGAATGTTGAATGTTGAAAGTTGGAAGGGACCTCTGGAGATCATCTAGTTCAACCTAAAGCATGTTCACCTAGATCAGATTACACAGGATTGTGTCCAGGTAGGTTTTCAGTATCTCCAGAGAAGAAGACTCTACAACCTCTCTGGGCATCCTGTTCCAGTGTACCATCACCCTCACAGGAAAGAAGTTTTTCCTCATGTTCAGGTGGAATTTCCTGTGTTCCAGTTTTTGCCGACTATGCCTCATCCTGTCACTGGACACCACTTAAAAGACTCTGGCCCCAACCTTTTGACACCCACCTGTTAAGATATTGATAAGAACTAAGAAGGTCCCCTCTCAGTCTTCTCTTTTCCAGGATAAACAGCCCCATGTCTCTCAGCCTTTCCTCATAAGAGAGATGTTCCAGTTCCTTAATCATCCTCGTAGCTCTCCATTGGATCGTCTCCAGTAGTTTCGTGTCTCTCTTGAACTGGGGAGCCTAGAACTGGACACAATACTCCAAATGTGGCCTCACTAGGGCAGAGTAGTGGGGAGGAGAACCCCCCTCAACCTGTTGACCACATTCTTCTTAATGCACCCCAGGATCACACAACTCAATCCACAAAAGAGTGATCTGGAAATCTTTGTGATAGGTATGGAACATTTCATAGGAATTTTAAATTTAATTTAAAAAATGGCTAATGATTTTTTTCCATAATTTTTTTTTCAAGAAAAAAAGGTTTCATTTATAGACCAGCTCTAAGGGAAAAACTTATAGCTTCTGAATCAAATTATATTTTCTTTCTTTCTTATATAAACAACTAAATAATTCAGCTAGTTTTATTCCAGAGGAATTTAATAAAAATATGACAATATTGGTGTAAACTTTTCCTTGCTGTATTCAAAATGAAGTTCCACAATACTTTCAACTCAACATCTGATTCAATATGGAAATACAACAAGAGCCGCCCTTATATGCAGGTTATGAATGGCAGGCTCTCAGAAATCTGTTTTGTGGCCTTTATTAGTACAATTGTCTTCACGCTTCTTTCGCTGGTAAATGACAGGAGACATATATGATCTCAGCTCTCAAGGTAAAGGATTCATAGGTGAAAACACAGACATTTATTAAATAACAACAATAAATTCAGCACAACTGTATCCATAAACTTGTCATCTGCTAAGCTCCCTTTAAGACAAGGCAGATAAACAATTGTTATGAAAATACTTTATGATATTTCAGTCCTGCAATATGAAAATAGTTAAATATACAATAAAAGGATTTTTCTGCCTGACTAAAATGTTAGCTGTAAAGCTGAAACAGTGCATAAAATGCAATCAGACTGGAAACTCCTGGAGGGTTAGGTCTGTATATATAATACCAGCGTGAGCAGAAGCACTTACAAAGATGTTCTCTTATATTTCAAACATGAGGTACCTACAAAACCAGAGTGTCATTCTGAGTTTTATCATGGGTGAAAATTTCTTGCTATGAATTGATTCTCGTCTCCCCTCTGTCAGTGCTTGTGTCATAAATGCCTCTTGCAGACAGAGGTGGGTTGTAATAGCTTCCTAGATCCCTGCAATCACACAGTTTCCATGGCAGGATTGGGCTCTATGTTTTTTTCTCATCCTTCAACTACTATTTTAAGAGTTCATATGACTGTCATCCAGCCTTCCAAAAATCTGTCAGAACTCAAAGGCAGAAGGAGAGTTTAGTGAGAGATAGTTACAAATTGTTATTGCAGTGAAGTGTAAGTTTCAAACTGACAGAATGGCTGTTTTCTTCTATTTTTATAGTAGTAGTGAGAGAATTAACTTCTACACCTGATCGTCATGAAGGTAATTGTGCCCCTAGGTGATGATTAGGATCAAAGGTTTATGTCTAGAAGAACAATAAATAGCATGACTTTACATCCCTGAAATTGAAATGTTTTAATTATTTATAAGCAACTTCATGAACAGTTACTGGAATAGTACCAAATCTACAGGATTTAGGCAATCAGGTGCCAAATTATCAATACGTTAAGCAGCTAGTGTACTTACTTTCTATTCATATTTGAATAAAATGTTTATTAAGCGATTTCTAATAGCAGATGAATTGATACTTATAAGTGTACTTATTTCATTGAAATGTTACCAAAATATAAAGGCACATGCAATATATATGAGAAGATATCCTCATTTCATTTGTTAACTGCATAGATGTTAGAAAAAGGCAGAAATTTCTTCACTTGTATTTATCTGTTGATAATATGGGAATAATAACATTAAATATATACCATATCTTATCTGTTGCTGCAAGATCCTCTGAATATTTATAAAGCATGCTCTTCCAGGTTATTTAGCAAATCACAGTAAATTGTTGTATTATCGTTCCCTGGGTTGTAAAAAGACGTGTCAAAATCTGTTTCAAGAAACCCTGCCTTTGCCTTTTGAATCTTGTCCAAGGTGACAGCCTTCCTCATGTCACCTGCAACAGAACATACCTGTTAAGGAATCACCAAAGCAGAGCAAACAGTTAACATCAATGAACACTAATCCACACTTGCACTGACTTCAGCCCAAGAAGTGGCTGGTAACAAGATCATAAGCTAATGTAAAGAGGCCTTGAGAGCTAAGACCTCTGTTGAATAGCTCCTTGCACCGGTGGGTCCATCAAAAGAAATGAGGTTGTGCTGTCTAAGAATATTAGTGCGATATCAAAAAATGCCAGAGTGGTGACAGATAAATGGAGGTGCATTGACAGAAGTGTAATATACACAAATAAATCCACAGAATATAATAAACAAAAATCAAAAACAGATCTCAGATTTTTTTTTTTATATATAAAACCCAGATAATGAAGTCAGTAACCACAATAAATGTGAATGGTTAATTGAAGGTTCAGTTTCCTTTACTTATATTGACATTATATTTTGTGATATATATTTTAGACTCATCATATAAAGTACTAACTTCAATGTCCATTTTGGTGTTTACAAATTCATTTCAGAAGTCCCAATTACCTCAATAATCAAAAACTGAAAGGAAGTACCAATAACTGCTTTAAAAGTAGATGTTTCAGTAGTTTCACAAGTTTATCTTCTAATTTTTTGTTTTATTACCATTAACATCTCTTATGTTTACATTTGCCTAAGTTTATGGAGTTATGGAGCTTTCCCTTTTGATGTGTTCCTCAAGAACATGAGGCAGTAGAGAAGTGAGGAAGATCAAGGAAAAAAGAGACAGGAAGCAGCTGAAAATCTCCGGAGATTTCCTATGATTTCAGAGATCAGGAAAATATGCCTATGAATAGCAGAAAATTTGAAAAGAATAATTATTTTACTATTATTAAGCAGACTGGACATTCTAATTTCTGGATCAACTTGTATGACATGGGTGACACTGTTGAAGGAGGTAGCTGCTAGCCTTAATGGTAGCTGTTTCATGGCCTAGAGAAACACCTGTGATATGACATGAGCTCAAAGCAAGAACTACTTTATAAAGTACATTGCACTTTTCACATAATCAACAAATAAAACTCAAAGGAAAACATCTGAATTTTCAGCAGTTCAATACAAGGCCCAATATAGAGAAGGTCATTTCTAAAAAAGCCACACAAACATATATGCAGGAAAACATTCACTATGGAATTCAATTGTGATGAAAAGTGAAAAGTTTTAGGGTAATAATTTTTGAAAACTCAGCATTCATAGATCAAAATCTACTTTTTACTACACTGTTTGAAGTTAATTTCAAGAAAATGGTTTTGCTTTGTTTTTTTTTTAAGTAGCATTTTACAGAAAGCTAAATAACTAGCATAAATTAACACATTTCCCATATTTACTTATGTTTGAAATAATTTTTAAAAATAATTTAAAATTTTAACTGAAATTTTATTGGAAATTTTGATTTAATAACAGACCTCCAATTCTGTTAGTTCTGATTTTCATTTGTCTTTGCAGTTCATCATTTTACACTGCTATTTAATAAATCAGAAACAAAAGCAATACTCTTTAATCAGTGACTAATTGTGAATTTTGAAGTTCACAATAAGCAAATACTTTTGAAAGAGTACAAAATGGGAAGAAAATTGCAAATAATTTCTGATCAGGAATATTTTAGATAGGTTTGTAATATGCTTTTGAATATTTCATAGACAAAAAAAAAAAGGCAAAATCCAGTGAATAAATTATTCATTTTGAATCATTCACTCATCTGTATTCTGGTAAGAGCTTAAATATTGTTTCATCATGTTGTACCATGATGTGATGACATCTAGTGTTGCAATATTGAAATCATCCTATTCTGTCATAACCTGAAAAAATCCCAGCAATTTGGTGTGTGGAATGAACACTGCCTTCTGAGTGAGTTAATATCTAAGCCTCAGACTAATTGGGTGTGTTATGCAGCTCTTTTTGATGTTACAAATAAAAAAATATCATTGAATTCTACTAGAAAAAAAAAAATCCTGATTCAACCTGGAAATGCTTCCTGGTCTGCTTCATTTAATTATCAGGAATATTTTGTGTAGAAGAAAGGAAACTACGCTGTTCTCAGAAAGGATAAGAGAGGCACTAGGGGTTAGCAAAAGTTACATGGTATTATACTAACATTTTGTCTTAGGTAGTCAATGATCATCAAGGCACAGAACAACTATTAAAAAAAATAAATTGTACAAGAGGTTACACTATTTTTAAAATCATTTAACCCTTTATCGACCTAAATGGTTTCCAATGATTTGGCTGGACTTTATATATTCAAAATTTATTAATTTTGAAAATGCTGAGAATTCATGACTCCTTGTCAGTAAATAGACTTTTCTCTTCTTGATAACATTTCATCGGATCTTGATTCTAATATCTGTACTACATGAACTCAGGGCATAATTCCAATATTGAAAATTGGAAATGCTCTGTACATTGCCTCAAGGCTAGACAGTATAGGGACATTTACACTGGTCAAGAATATAGATACAAAAATCCATAGACTTCTAGGTATATTCTTTTTTTTTTTCTAATTATTCTCAGTTGTATTGGTGAAAACTAATCTTATAAAGGCCACTAATTTTGTGTCAGGGAAGTTTCAGAACTTACTTTAAATTATGCACATTGCTCTCTATTTTGTTGAACAACAGTGATTCTGCTGAATTGAGGCTTGATCATGGAAAATTTGGCACTATTCAGCAAAGCTGAGAAGAAAACTATCTCAATTTTAAACATTTATGTAATTCTTTTTGACATAATCAATAGCACTACCTGAGTGCTTACTGTTAATTATACACTTAAGTTCTTTGTTAAATTGAACTTTATCTAGCCATGAAGCTATTACCCACTCATCCAATCAGACAATAAGAAATGTGTAGAAATAAACAAATACTGAAACTTAGACAAAACCAGCCAAATTACTTTCAGGCCATTAAATATATCTGACAATATATTGTCTTTTTCTTTCAATCAGTTTTACATTTGACTTATTTTTGTAAAAGCTCCCTTCAACCCCTGACCACTTGTGTGTTCTTTAAAGGTAGAGAATTGAGAAAACTTTATGCTTTTTTTTTTTTTCCTCTAATAACTTTGATTCACAGAGAATGGAAAAATATTGAGCACAAAGTTCAACTGAAGGACTTAAATTAAACCACTGTGAGCATAAGGTTGAATTTGAAATAAATTTGTGTTTTTCCAAAACATAATAGATGTCACATGATAAGTCTTGTCATGATAGACAGTATTGCTTATCATCACTCCCAAGCATAACAGATTCTTAGTGTAGATACTGAGTTTTCCTGTGGTTGTATGTATCACATTTCATCATACAATCGTATTGATTCAAGATCTGTCACCATCACAGTCATCACTAAAGATTCCTGCCAGTGGAGTTCAAAACTCAGTCTAATTTTCCCATAAAACATTAACGTAGGCTGGAGTTTCTTCTAGTGTTTTGAGGTGGAAAAAGATATATAAACTTTTTAGATTTTATTCTTGGACCCATTGGTTTCAAAAAGGTAAATATGTGTCTTCATGCCCAATCTGGCAATCAATAGCACCTTGTACTCCTATAATTCACAGAGCAGAGCAAGACAGCTTTCATGAACAGAAGAACTTTTCAATGGGATACATGATGTGTGGCATACCAAGAGAAGAAAGCCTATGACAGCCACCAGGAATGCCACAGGAAAGGACGTTCTGGGTTGCATCCTCAGACTGAAGCATTGGCCTGTGGTCTTGGTTGCCCTTTAGGACTGGAATTGGTAGACAGAAACCCTTTTATTTGTTTAGGTATCTGGGAAAAAAAAAAAAAAAAGTAGAGTAAAGGCACATAATTTTCATTAGAGCCTAGTGGTTAGACAGTGATTGACTAAGGTTCTCAGTCCTCATTTTCTGAAAAGAAAGTCCCCTCAGTAGTACACGCAATGCACCACTGGATTGCACTAACTTTCTATCCATCCTGAGAAAAGATGGACAGATTTCGGGGGCCTGATAGGGAGCAAAGGCCATTGCATCTGGAGTCTGCTGATGAGCACATTCTCCTGGAAGGGTTAGTCCTGGATTTCAGTTCTTTCTGTCAATGCAGTCTATGGCAAAGATTTTTTTATTCAGAATAGCTAACCAACACCTGAAGTAAACAGCATAGTAATGACTTTGATACAATACAGCATTTTTCTCCCTACAACTTTGTTGAGATCATAAGAAGTTTTGTCTTTGTATCTTCTATTTTGTTTGTATGGCAAGATAGTTGGCAAAATGATCTTGGACCTGTCTCATTTTCATCAAAGCATAGAATGGTTGGTGTTGGAAGGGATCTTAAAGATCATCTAGTTCCAACACCCCTGCCTTGTACAGGGACATCTTCCACTAGATCAGGTTACTCAAAGCCCCACTTAATTTGGCCTTCAACACTTCCAGGGATACAGCATCCACAACTTCTCTGGGCAACCTTTGTGATATTAAAACATATACTTTTTACATTCATGACATTTCCGTCAATGTTATTAAGTCATCACAGAAATCAGAGAGTCTCCTCTGTCAAATCTGAATAAGTTACCTCTGGGTTTTTTTCCATATTTATTTCAGTTTCTCACCCTAAAGTCAGCACTTACAACATGAATCAAATCATATATGTAGACAGACTTTGCTTGAAAAATTGGCCCATAAATTGTCTTTTTGTTCAAGGCAAAAAGTCCACAGCTTCTTTTCTGGAAGTGTCTTCAACAAAAATAGTAAAATTGTGAACATCAAAAAAGAATGGTCTTTGGGAACTTGTGTTCAATCTCAAAGGCAAGATCTTTATGATTAGAAAAGCTAGTTCTCCAAACACTTGTGATTTTGTTAAGGTGTTAACATACATCAACACCTAAAATTACATATATCAATATTTTTAAATAAAATACTAACACACATGCACCATGCAGTGTATTATACTTTACATTTGAATGACTTCAGTAGGTTGAAATATCAGAATATCATGACTGCTGTCATACAGAATTAAATAAACCTTTAACACTTCTTAATTTCTTGTATCCATTTATTTTTATTATACCAGTTCACTCAGAAGCTCATATAAAAATGGCATCATTCTGCATTGCATAGAGAAGTGCAGTAGTCTTTGATAGGACTCACTTGTGCTGTGTACATGTGGAGAGCTGTGTTAGTATTAATAGTTCTACCACTCCAGCTGTCTTTTGAATGTGTTTTCTTGTTTTAAGTTGCCAGTAATATTACTTCAGTAAAGTAAAGTTTAATTTTGTCTTGTTATTTAATTTTTATTTTAGTGTGCTTTATTTCTTGAAAGCTACTCCAGGCAGCTGAGACTACACAATCTGTCAATTACTTCACAAGTTTAGTTTGCCAGAAAGTTATAATACTTATTCTCTAGTACCTGCCACCTGACAGAAATTTTTTGCTATGCAAGTGGTGAAATTTAAGTAAGTATTACTTGCTGATTTGTTCAAGCCCAGCTCATTTTCTCTCTGATTTTTGTCTTGATAACAGTGTATAGAAAATGTAACTTAAACCCTTCAGGGGGTTAACCAGCCTGATAGTCCAGGCAGTAACATGCTGCAAGTTATTTCCTTCTTCTGTTATTTCTATTATTTCTACACTTTTTATGGCAAGCAGATCTCCTAATCTTGAAAAATAAGAAAGTAGGAAAACAAGTCATTCATTACAAAACTGAGTGTGTTTGAACTTACTGCAATAGCAAGATTTTTTTTTTTTTTTTAATTAAAGTTGGGCAAATGTGCATACTTTGTGCATCTTCTTTAGTGCTTCTATGGCATTAACATTTAGGTGATGAAGATTGTAAATAACACTATAATTCATAACATTCATTTACTTTACATTATCTGTTTCTACCAGAAAAGAAATTCTGAAAAAGTAGAGGGAAAGAAAAGAAAAAGTAATTAAGCAGCCCACCAGTACAATCCAAACAGGGCACAGGTTCACTCTCAGAGTCTGAAATAACAAGGAATAAATGTGAAGCTCTAAAACCTAAGAATTTGAAAGTAAAAGTGAGAAAAGCTTTTCATGACTCTGGTTTGTAATACTCAAGCTTTCACTACAAGTTTGTTCAATTTATGTCAGATTTTCCTACATTTGGAATTACACAATTGCCATCAAATGTCTGTAAATTGCAGGATTCCTAATAGTGCCATGCCAGGAGAATTCTCAAAAAAAAGTTAAATTCTTTCTTGTGTTGGCCCTGTCCAACCACTAGTCACTCACCAGTTCCTTACCTCCCTCCATGTTGGGATGTGGGGGAGAATTGGAAGAGCAAAGTGAGAAAAATTCATAGGTCAAGATAAAGACACTTTAATACATAAAGGAAAAAAAAAGGAGAAAAAGTCTATGTGATGCAAAAGCAAGCACTCAACACCTCCCACCAGCAGAATGGTGCCCAGCCAGTCTCCAAGCAACAGCTTCTTTGGAAGGACTAGGCAGGTAGGATCTGCACCCAGATTCTTAAAAGAAAAGTAAGATTTCTGTGGAGATTCTGGTAGTGACTTCTGCAGTGAAGACAAGCAGCTTGAGTATGATAAGTGAGAAAAATAAGCAAGTGGAGGAATGTAGAGACTTGTGGCATGGTCATAGCAGAAAATGTCTTTCTTTGCAGAATTTAGAATGGGTCTGACATGGTAATTTTTGTCATGGAGGAGCAGAAAAGACGAAAGATGGTTTGAGTTTGGAGGATTTGCATATCTTAGTTGGAGGTTTAGAGAGGAAAGTTCTTAGACATATTTTGTCTGATAGAAATTGTAATATTTGGGCAAAGCCTGGACAGAAACACCTACAGAAGAGCCTGAGTCAGAGAGGACTATCAGACTACATCCAGGAGGAAAAATCAGTGGTGGAAATATTATCAAAAGAAAGTGTGGGAAGGCAGATGATTAAACTATTGTATCTATCTTCTTGAGTGACTTTTGGTCTAGAGAGAAGTCAATTAGTCTAGAGTACACATCTGGGAGTCATCCATATTAACAAAAATCATTGTATTTAGTTTTGTGATGAGGTTACTGAGAAACGAGTCACAGGGGAGAATGAACAGAGAAGCAGGTCATAGAAGATGCAGGAGAAGTACTGGTTCTGAGACCTGGCTTAAAGCCATTAGAGACTGTAATAAGAGCAGTTTTATTTTGTGTAAAAGTTAAAAGTAGATTTGGGAGGGCTGTAGATCTGACAGAGACACTGTCAGCAATTATAAACAACATGTTGACTTGACTTAGAGACAAGAAAAGAAGAAAGACAAATAGCTAAAGTATTAGCAGATGATGAGATCTGAAAATGTGTTTCAAGTACAAACATATTTCACAATCAACAATTTATCAGATAAATAATTATTCCTAGTTTTCTCAAACTTAGGTAGATGTAAATCTTGTAATACTCTAACGAATTCTTTGGTATGTCTGTCCTTCATGACCTGTGCTTCCTGCTTTTTTCAATACCTGTTCATGTCTGAACATGGTCAATACCTTTTACAATGAACCTGCACAAGAAGAAAATTTTGGATATGATCAGTGAACATCTTAATTATGTTATTTTAAAAATTAGTATTTCACTGTGTCCCACAATTCTAATAACACACTCTTCATTTTCACATTTGAGAGTGCCCAAGTTGTAGAAATTATTTTTCATTTGGATTTCTTCATCTGTGGTGCCAGTATGTGTGCCTCTGAATGCTGAAGCCGAGTGGAACATCTCTGCAGCCACTGCTGACACTTCCCACAAATCTAATGATGCTAGATGAATCTGGGACACTGGCTGTCAGTGGTTGTGCTATACCACAGTCCTACTGAAAAAAATTCAGAGAAGAATAATGACAAACAAGCATGAGAAACCTCAAAACCATTCACAAAAATTAAGCTACCACCCCCAAGAAACAGAATTCACATTGAGCTAGTCAGCCTTCCTTCTACAGGCTGCTCTGGAAAAGTGAATAGCAGACATAACATTCACATTTGTCAGCACATCCTCGGCTCTGTCTTTTGTGGTAACTTCTTTAGACATAGGAATGTAACAGAGCCACATCCATTCACCCTATGAATACAGAGGTTTGTGGATATACTACTGTAACCTTGATCAATAACACATCTGCCATTGTACCTGTAACTTTCCTAATAGATATGTAACTATAAATTAGGTGTAGTTTGGTTTGTTTTTCAGCAAAGACAGTTGTGTTAATCAAATTGCTTGACCCCTCCTACTCCTGGAGCATGCATTCAAGATGTCAATGAAGCTGTGTTTAAATTAGGCCCCTAAGTTACATGGATTGATGTCATCTTAGGAAATCATATACAGAAAAAACATATTTTCCTTAAGAATTCATCTGAAATTGGTATGAACCAAAAATAAAGAGTAAAGTCATGGTGAGAGTCATTCTGGGCCTGAAGGGGAAATGACTGAAAACAGAAGATGACTGAATGAAATTATAGCTCTACAGGAAATATACACTTCAGTGTACCTTAGCCCAAATAATTCCCACAGAGGTTGCCTTTCCTCCTTCATATCTTGGTAAGCATATGGGTCTAACCTTCATTAGTATGAAATTTCTGAATATAGCAAATCATAGTAACAAGAGGTCCTGTCAGTTTATTTGCATTAATTATAAGAGGAAGTTGGGAGTGGAGGGAAGAAATAAACCAAAGTTTTCCAGGCCTCATTTAGCAAATAAATTAAAGAAACCTTCTTCTTCTAAAGCAATGTAGCTGAACTGTAATTTCTTTTTACATCTTTCTAACATATTGTGTGCTAGAACTATTTTACAAAACTGAAAAGTACAATTATTGGGAGACATTTAAAAATTACAGCAATAGAAGAGAAATGAAAAGGGTTAAAACTTTCAATAAAAAAATTGTTAACTGGAGTATACTTAATTAAAAAAATACCCTTATCAGGATGTTTTCACAGAACTGTAGAATGGTTTGTGTTGGAAGTAAACTTTAAAGGTCATGGAGTCCAACTCCCCTGCAGTGAGCAGGGACATCTTTAGAACAGGTTGCTCAGAGCCCCCTCCAACCTGACCTTGAACATTTCCAGGTGTGGGGCATGTGCCACCTCTGGGCAAGCTGCGCCAGTGTTTCACCACCTTCATTGTAAAAAAATTCTTCCTTATACCTAACCTTAATCTACCCTCTTTTAATTTAAAACCTTTACCCCTTGTCCTGTCAGAACAGGCCCCACTAAAAAGACTGTCACCATCTTTTTTAAAGGGCCCCTTTAAGTATAGAAAGGCTACAATAAGGTCTCCCTGGCGCCTTCCCTTCACAAGGCTAAACAACCCCAACTGTCTCAGCATTTCTCCATAGGAGAGGTGTTCCAGTCCCCTGATCACTTTTGTGGCCCTCTGGACCCGCTCCAACAGGTCCATGCCTATCTTCTGCTGAGAACTCCAGAGCTAGAAACAGTACTCCAGGTGGGGTCTCACAAACGTAGAGTAGAGGGGAAGAATCACCTCCCTTGACCCGCTGGGCACACTTTTTTTGATGCAGCCCAGGAAAAGGTTAGCCTTATGTGCTGTGTGTGCACATTGTTGGCTCATGTCCAGCTTTTCATTCGCTAGTAATCATAGAATCATCGAATGCCTTGGGGTGGAAGGGACCTTTAAAGGTCATCTAGTCCAACTCCCCCTGCAGTAATCAGGGACATCCTCAATTAGATCATGTTTCTCAGAGCCTGATCAAGCCTGACCTTGAATGTGTCCAGGGATGGGGCCTCCACCACCTCCCTGGGCAACCTGTTCCAGTGTTCCACAACCCTCATAGTAAAGAATTTCTTCCTAATGCTTAATCTAAATCTACCCTTCTCTAGTTTAAAACCATTGCCCCTCATCCTATCACTACATGCCCTTGTAAAAAGTCCCTCTCCAGCTTTTTTGTAGGCCCCCTTTGGGTACTGGAAGGCTGCTATAAGGTCTTCATGAAGCCTTCTTTTCTCCAGGCTGAATAACCCCATCTCACTCAGCTGAACAAGCCCAACTTGCTCAGCCTGTCCTTGTAGGAAAGGTGTTCCAGTCCTCTGATCATTTTCTACGTCCTCCTCTGGAGTCACTCCATCAGGTCCATGTCCTTCTTGTTTTGAGGGCTCCAGAGCAGGATGCAATATTCCCGATGAGAGCAGAGTAGAGTGGCAGAATCACCTCTCTTGATCTTCTGGCCATGTTTCTTTTATAGAATCATAGAATCATCTAGGTTGGAAAAGATCTTTAAGATCATCGAGTCCTGCCGTTAACCCTACTCTACCAAGGCCACCACTAAGCCATATCCCCAGGCACCACATCTTTATATGGCTTTTAAACACATCCAGGGGTGGTGACTAAACAACCTCCCTGGGCAGTATTTTCCAATGCCTGGCAATCCTTTCAGTGATTTTTTTTTTCCTAATGTTCAATTTAAACCTCCACTGGTGCAGCTTGAGGCCATTCCCTCTTGTTCTATTACTAGGTACTTGTGAGAAGAGACCAGCACCTACCTCTATACAACGTCCCGTTGGGTAGCTGTAGAAATGGATAAGGTCTCCTCTCAGTCTCATTTTCTTCAGACCAAATAACCTCAGTTCCCTCAGCCGCTCCTCATAAGACTTGTTCTCCAGGCCCTTCACCAGCTTAGTCACTCTTCTCTGGACATGCTCCAGCATATCAATGTCCTTCTTATATTGAGGTGCCCAAAACTGAACACAGTACTCAAGGTGTGGCCTCACCTGTGCCGAGTACAGTGGAAAAATCACTTTTCTAATCCTGTGGGCCACCTTGTTCCTGATGTAGGCCAGGATGCTGTTGGCTTTCTTGGCCACCTGAGCACACTGCTGGCTCATGTTCAGCCGGCTGTCTAACACCCCCAGGTTCCTTTCTGACAGGCAGCTTTCCAGCCACTCCTCCCCAAGTGATGATGGTGTACTTGATCCCACTGTCTAAATCATTGATGGAAATATTAAACAATACTAGTCCAACCATGGACCCCTGAAGGACACCACATGTCACCAATCTCCATCTGGACATCAAGCCATACACCACTACCCTCTGGATGTGACCATCCAAGCAATTTGTTATGCACCCAACAGTGCACTCATCAAAGCCGTATCTCTTTAAATTAGAGAGAAGGACATTGCTGGGGACTGTGTCAAAGCCCTTACAGAAATCCAAATAGTGGACATCCGTATCTTTCCCCTTGTCCACTGACGTAGTCACTCTATTATAAAGGGCCACTATCTTGGTGGACTTTTCCTGTTTCCAGAAAGCTGATTAAAACCTAGCAATAATAGATTAAAACCTAATCATCAATAACTGCTGCTTTTGGGACAGTTACACTCTTAAATGGGATTCTTTGAATTGATGTAGCAGCAATTGAAAGTTTTGTGTGTTTGTTTTCATACAGGTTATGCCTGCTGTTTAACCAAAGTACTGTTGTCCTGCAGTTGTCACACATGTAAAATGTTTTATTAATGTTTCAGCTATGGAGTGAGTTGAATACTATGCCAGGGATGTTTTTGACAAAGTGTCTGAAAGTGCTTCTCAAGATGCAGGTTGAATCATTTCTTACCAGTCAAGTTTGGCTCATTAGCTTATGAAGCATACCCCCGGCTTGGGGTCACCTCTAGTGCAACAGTTCTCAGCATAACAAAAGGAGGTGTGTAGCAGCCAACACAGATTTGTCAAGAACAGATTTTGTCAAATTAATCTAATTCCTTTCCATGACAGGATAAAAGACCAGAGGCAGCAGAGAAGCAGTAGTGTCATATATTCTGGCTTTAATGGAGTTTTTGATACTCTCTCAGGTGTCATTCTCATAGAAACACCAGGGAGCTATGGTCTTGATGAAAATACTGTCGGATACAATCTTGCTGGATAAGTGTACCCAAAGAGTGGTGGGAACAACTTGTTGCCAGGATGGAGGGATATAACAGGTGGAGTTCTCTAAGGTTTCACTTGGGCCTCAGTCCAGGCCTGCTCAATGTATTAAGTAATAGGTGATATAAGATGGGCCAAGTCTATTAAATTTACAGAATGTGAAGCAGGGAGTGTACTGGGAAACATTAAATATGACCGAACTGGCAACAGCACTCTGGACAGAACTGTGTATTGTTCCAGTTAACCACCACAGTCTTAGTGTGTGTACTTAAATTGCATTGGTCTCCAGACATGGTCTGTCCTTCCTTGCTGTTCTCTTACAAAGAAGCAAAAAGCAGAGACTGAATGACCTATGTTCATGTCCATAATGGAAGGAACAAGAAACAGTAATCTTAAATTGAAGATACATATCAAGAAAACCCTGTAGGATCAGGGACATCAAAAGTCTGGAGCAATGTGCCTAGAGCTTCCATCTTTGTCGCTGCTTAGAGATGGCTGATCCTGGCAGGCTGAAGGTCCCAGCTGAACCCTCTGGGGATGTGTTCCCAGTAGGTACACACACACACACATAGAGCACACAGCACACACATACCTGGTCACACAGATCCACTGTAGTCTGAGAGCCATCCTGGTATCAGTGCCTGTGAAGACAGCAGCAGTACTCACATAAACATGAATAGTGCAGATGGACCCATCCTGTTGCTTCCCTTCTTCCAGGAAAGGACTAAAACTTGCAGTAATAGAATATATACACAAATGATATGTTTTTCTGCGGCTGGCCTCAGTCTACCTGGTTGCTGGACCTCAGACCCTGATCTCCTCTTGTTGCTGGCCCATGGATCTATGAATCCTTGAGGGTCCACTCTAGCTGTTAGCACTCAGATCTCTTGTTCTACTAACCATGCAGTTTACTAATGTTCTCACACACACAGAACAGAGAATGCACTGCACACACGAAAAACACTTAGAAAAAGAATTTCATGGATGGAGGACAGATTGCTGTGATCACAGCTAGGCTTTGTCAGAGAAGTGTACTGACCAGCAGCCTGTTTCAACTTCACTGATCCCTCTTATCGTCTTCCTCTTCTTGATCTACCCCTCTTTCCTCACTTTTCCCCCTAAACATCCCATAACTCTCTCACATTTCCTCCATCCCCTTAAAACATTCCGTAAGTTTTACACAATTCCAAAATTTTATTCTCGTGGTACCCCATAATAATCCCCATCTTTTTGGTGGCAATGACCTCCTTTAGTCTGCAGGGTGTTCCCTTGATTTCTCTTGATGGCTTTCCCACCAGGACAATGGTCCTATCATTCTCCCTTTTCCCCTGAAGATATTGGTGGGTTCCCCCTGCCCTGTCTGTCTTTGCTCCTCTGATGCTCTTTGAGTCTATTTTCACTGTGGTTAGCCTTTAAATGCATCACCTAACACATACTTATGAAAAGCTTTAATAAATGTCAAGAATGACATCTTATGTTTCAGGCATTTACACTAAGCCATAGACATTCACAGGTTAAAGGAAAAGAAATTGTTTCAGTAATTTTCTACAAGGTTTAGAGCTTTACCTGTAATGTTCAACCAGTGTCAGTCTCCTATAATTTTAGTGACTAGATACGTTTAAGAAATCCACAATAATCCATAAAATCTTTGCATAAAAGAAATGTGCCTATGAAGCTTTTTCAGCTGTAAGTTTTTCAAGATTTCCTTTTAAAGGACTATTCCAACAGTTCTTTTCCAAGAATTTTACAAAATATTTCCAGTACTTATAAAAATAAAAGGCATGATATTCTAATTACATTGTTAATGGGAAGTGCATTTAGACTATGTATGATCCTGTCATCATAATAGTTACAAAATAGATTGACAAGAACAGAAAGAGTAAGGGAGAGCTAGAACATATACTTCCTTAGTTTTCTCTTTTTTTTCTGATCTAAAATAACTGAAGAAGATGGCAGCTGGTTTAGATTGGTGCAGTGTTTCAGTGAAAATAATGAATGCTATCTTAAAGAACAGACAAAAAAACCTCAGATGTACATTTCATTGGCACAGGAACTCCAGAAAATAAGTGTTTGGAAGTTTATAAGGCTAGCAGGAAAAGCCAGTGTTTCTATTCATGATTATTTTCAGAAATAAAGTTACACCTTGTGTTTTTGTGTTTAATTATTAAAGGTCAGCTTTACCTGAGGGGAAGATTATTCTACTTGTCCTGTCTAATAACTTACAATGGAGTTTCAATACCTCTTTCTCATAATCAGTACGAAGTAGCCACCCTCTGAGATAAAATATCATATTAGATGGTCCTCAAGTCTGTCCAGTTTAGTAATTTCCAAGTTTTGCAGACCTAAAAATTATCCAGTCAAAATGTGTTGTATATGGAATATTATTATTTATGAGGGTCTCTGATGTCTTTCTCTCAAAAAGTAGAAAACAAAAGGAAAAAAGCGCTGACATTCACCAGGCTGAAAATAACATGCAAACTTTGTAAAAGAAGACAAATGAAGTAAGACATAAATTAAAAAGCTTTTAAATCCACCTAATAGATTAGGTGGATAAATTTGAACTATTGCTATTGCTTTGAATTACTATACTGTACGTTTAGGAGGTAAGGAACTAAATAGAGAATGTTCTAGCAAGTTTCTCATAAATAAGAGCAGTCACCCATTTTATCTTCACTGCCCCATTATGTCATGTTCACCTGGGGTAAATCCTTTTTTGTCTTTTCTTTACCAAAAATGGGGGAGTGAGGAGAGCTGATATTAAAACATCTTTACAAATCTTTTATCAGTAGACCATATCTCTTTGACAATAACTGAGGAAGTCCATCAGGTTCATAGCTGGTTTTCATCTTAGTAATTGATACGATATACTCAATGGTAAATGTTACATTAGGCACTGCAATTGAAGCAAATGAAGAATATTTAGAAATATTTTAGTTTCCAGTTCAGAAGGACTTTTTTCTTCCAGAATACTAATAGGATCCACTGAGAGATGATCCATTAAAAATTGTTCACTACTTAATATTTTATTAATTATTCTTCAATTTAAATCAAAATATGTTGCTATTTTACTCTTTCAAAATGTATAAAATCAGTATTTTTCCTTTTAGATATCATGCACATCTGCTCAGTCATGTAAAGCACCTTGCAGGATCAGCAGTTATTTAAACAGTCATAATGATCTTGGCAAAGTTAAGTAGTTCATATATTCCACATGGGTGAATGTGTCTTTGACAGCTGTCCCACATATCCCTGCTGTCCACAGTTTTCAACTCTTTACATTTATTATGATTTGCAAAAGATAACAGTTCCTAAAATCCGATTTCCAAACTAAAAATCCATATTTTGATATATACATACTAAACACCACACACACAATTTTTCAAAAGGAGTCTTTCCTTGATGACATCATACTGCAGAGAAATGAACCGTTTATTTCCATTACATTTTCCAAGAATGTGTGTTTACACACATTCTAAGTCCCACATTCAAAATTTATTTGTTAAACCTAGATTTGGAGAATTTCAGGACAGATATTTTATAGAAAGGACAGTGAAGAACACCTGAATTAATGCTACTGTAACCATATTCTCCTCTGCAGTATTTGAGGGGTCTGGTTGCTAGTGCAGCTATGACAAACTCCACAAAGTTTGGTGGGGTTAGGTCTCAAAAAAGATCAGAGTTCAGCCAAAACATTACACTGAGAGCTTTTTGCTCAGTTTTTAAAAGTGGACTTTAAAAAGGAATTTCAAACCTGTGTGGGTTAGTGCTGGTAATACCGTAATAGGCACTGGACTTCATTTCCCTGCATCTCTGGATATCCCAATCAATACTAGTGCTTAAACATCCTACTTTAATCCCCACAGAAATAATTTCTATACTTCTAAGTTACCACCTGCTGCAGTAATGGTTTTCCAGTGAAACCTGGCAGGCTTATAGAGACCTCCTCAGCTCTTGTCACCTTTCAGACACTGCTCTTACAGACTCAGGCAGCAGACAGCTCAGCCTACCCAGTGTGAACATGCTTGGATCACCTTTTACACTCGATCACTATACGATCACTAACCAGAATAGGTTTTGATGAAATCAACCACAGCAACTGACTATGGTCAAAAGCTAAGCTAAAGCCCCAGTAAGGAAAATTGGGTACTTGAATAAGTAATATAATGAACTGGTGAGGGCACAGGTTGCACCCCACCTGCCTTAGCTCCATGTGTGGCTTTCATGAACCTACTGGTGGTTCAACTTCTGACTCTTAAAGCAATATAAATACCTTCTGTGCATTAATTTATTTTTTTTTTTTCCAGAGAAGAGTGTGGTCTCATCTGACCTTGCAGTTCAGGACTTCATCTTTGATAATAAATATGCAAGGCATGAGTTTCACCTCCCTTCAAGTAGCATCTCAGGGACTACCTACTATACACCCAAAGCCTTGGAAAGATGGGATTCCTTTGTCATTTACTTTTGCAGTCTGAGCTCTACTGGGAAAGTAGCTGAAAGAGTTTCTTGCTCTCTTGCTTCCACACCTCCTCCACATCTATCAAACAGAGTCATATGGCTCCTGGTAGAAACTCAAAAGGAAATAAAGTCATATTTTTGATGAGAGCCAAAACGGTGTTGTAGAATATCAGCTGTCAAAACTTGGCCAAAAAGCTTAATTTTAACTGTGTATAAAGTTTCACTCTTCAGCATGTACAGTGATTTGTAAAAAGGTTAGTGGCATTGTCTAAGACTATAAGGAAGCACTGCTGAAAGCATTTAAAAGATCAGGGTAAAAAAAAATTCCTTGTCAATCACCTTCTCAAACATTCAATGACTTTTTCTCCTTTCAGTAGTAAAGGGTGCTCAGCACAAAAGTCCTTGGGTGTACATTCAATTAAGACGGGGGAAAACTAGATGAACATGCTGTGCATCAGGCCTGAACTGGAAAGAAAAAAAATTAAAGCCACAAGTTTTGCTAAGGTACGCTTCAGAATTGTTTCTGTTAAAAGACAATAAGGGTATTGTCTCCTCCTCCTCCCCCTCCACAGGCACTCTAAGCTATTCTCTTCTACTTTGTTCAAAAACATTACCAATCCACAGTGTATTAAAGGAATCTTTGTTATGTTGTGTACTCTTAATTCTTTTTCCAGATTGATTTTCCCAACCATCACATGTAGCTGGCATTTTTGTCCATGATGTGGTATATACCTCCTTCCAAAGCTCCTAGACAAATGTCCAGCCTTCTTTGGGGAGAAACCACAGCTGCCTGGCCCTCACTGTGAAGACGTGCACTGCAGCATGGCTGACACAGCTGTACTGAGTTTATTCACAGGCAGACTAGAGAAAAGGGCCTTTCTAGCTGCAAAAGGAGAGGGAGGAGTGATGAGATGACATAGGTTAACATACAGAGGAAGCTGAAATTACCTCCATATTTTGTTGGCTTGCCTGAAGTCACTGATTTTTCATTCGTTTTCTCCTTGAAGACTGAAAGTGACTGGAAGAAGCCAGGGAATACTTTGTTTTCACAGTGTACACCTATTAGGTCTTAAGACTTGCAAGAAAGCTTTTTGTTGACCAGCTTTCCTTGAACTGCATATCACACACCATCTAATCCTTTTCCACTGACCAAAGGAAAGAGCTCACCTTTATTGTATCACAGTACTATAGGAAGTGCCCATGAAATATCTGGCCTTGGGAAGTTCCTGTGGTTTGCCAATACCACCGCAACTTTTCTACAAAGTTGTAATGGCAAAATATTACAAAGGTTTTCTCTTTGATAATAGTGTTAAGAGATTTTCCTAAATTACTTCAGTCATACTATGAAATGATCTGCATTCCCTGTGCAAATTTTTTTCTTTAAAAAAAAGACTGTAGCAGGGAAATTTTGTTTAAAAATGCAAGCAAAAATTTTATACTGGCAACATTTTATAGTACAGACCTGACTGTGGTTCTTTTCCTACAAATGGGACAAGCTACAAGTTAATGCAGTAACTGTTAGTGCTGTAAACTCAGATCTGAAAATATGAAAGTCAAGTTGAATACATGTTTTCTAATGTTTAATCATCCACTTACAGTTGAAAAAAAACCAAAAACCAAACCACCACAATCCAAATCATTCAATCTCTCCAACAGTAAAGTAAATGCAGTTGACTTAAGTGGACTTCCTCAGCACATAATTGCTCGGAATTTTGTAAACAAGCCAGTTGTTGGCATACAAGATGGAGAAGACTACAGCTCTGTTATGCTCTTTCTGCTATGCTAAAAGGTTTTAACAAGAGAATAAATTTATTTCTGTCAACTAATAATCCTAACCAGATACAATTCTAAATACACAGTTGTATTATAGGCAAGGGATAAAGATATTAAATTAGGAGATGTCACTTTTACTGCCAAATTTTAAAGGCAGTGTGATGTCTTTATTTCTTTGGAAGAGAGTGATTGGCTGTCGTGACTGACAAAAATGCATTTTTTATGTTTCTCACTTTTTACAGAAGTTTGAAAGAAAGTAAAGTTTTCTCAGGCTGTTTCATGCAAAATAATGAAATATAATGAGAAAGTTATTGGAGATGGTCACAATAGTCAGAAAAGTATTTTTCCTATAAAATATAGGGAAAAAAACCCCCTCAGGTTTTCCACAAAAATTATCTGTTGTCTTTTCAATAAAAGAAGCAGTGAAAATTTTACAGATGTATCAATGTATGGTGAAAAAAAAAAGTATTTAAAAACTTCAGTCTAAATTTATAAAAATCACAGGTCACTTGTAGTTAAATAACATCTGCATAAGGCATTTGGTAGATGAATTCTTTTTTGACACATCTAACTTCAACTAAGAGTATGAGGTCTTAGTCCCTGTGCATTTCATGCAAAATGACCACCTTTTTTTTTACTTTATTTCATTTTCATTTAAATAGACTTTTTCTTTTCAACCATATTGAAGAAGTGAAATAATCTTCTTTGGCACAGCAAATAATTTCAACATTCTACTTGCAAATTGCCTCAGTGAATTGAATCCAGGCCAAGTTAAGTTCACAGTAAGAACCAGAATAACAAAAGTTCACCAATAACTTTATTGCCCAAAGACTGGTGGTACAGTTAAAGTACACATGCTATTATAAATGCTCCTCTGAAAATTCAGATGTAATTCCAACAGCTGTGGCCAAACTCTTATGGAGTAGAGAGGACAGATGGGGAATTCAGATAAGGACAAGGATTAGATTTCTGTCTCTGATGTGGTCATTGATTCATTGAGTGACAACATCAGTATCAAAGCCCAGGAAATAGGAAGAGTGGTGTGAAAGGAAGATAGTGTTGTGTACTCTTACTACCTATATGGAGTGAAATGTTCCCTATCTGTCCAACAATGTGGTTTTTTTCAGATTACTCCTCATCTGGTTTCCTACATTCTTTTTTATGTCGATGACATCTTTCAAGAAGAGTGTAAAAAAAACCCCAACAAAAAACAACACAGGAGAGGAGACTGCATCACCATAAAAGAGAGACCTTGATTTGTGGCAGAGGGTAGAAGTAGACAGCTAAGGTTAGGAGGAAAATATCTTCTTCAGGTGGCCAGATAGAATCTATATGGAACTACATTTCTGAGCTCTAGTCCCATGTTGTGAAGCATTTTAGTGGCAATGTTGCCTTGAGGACTCCTCATTTCCATTTCTGTCCCATAGTGAAAAAGTTGGAGGAAAAAATTCTTTTTAGCCCAGGTCATCTCACTGTGCTTATGTCTGTGCTGCTGAGGAAGAAGTGAAGAATCTGATGATAAGGAATCAATAAGTGAGACAGAAAGGAAGAGGAATAGATAGGCAGTCCTTACTCAGGCTCTGTCCTTTCTCCCATAGAGTAAAAACCTCTAAGGTCACTGTCAGCAGGAACGGCACATCTATCTGAAGTCAGGTAAAAGAGGTGTTTAAAAATAAGTTAGCTAAATTCAGTTTACCTGTATCTCTGAAATGGCAGTGTGCATCTAACAGAAGCACAGTTTAACACCTTTAAAATATCATTTCTTGAATATATGGCAAACTAACTAAAAAGAAAAAAAAAAAAGCTTTCATTCTCAAGATTAGGTGCCTTCATATAAGCAATTTTAAAGTCACCTATAATTCATCAGATACAAAACCATGTGTAACTTTCAGTGATTTTCAATTTACTGCCAAATCTTTGGATTTAAGTCTACAATGCAGACTAAGCCACTGGGAAACATTGTGAGTATTCTGCCTCTGAGGTAACATGGTTCAGTTGTTTATCCTCTGTGAAACAAAGGTAAATAAAAATGTGTTTCCCCATGGTACCCTCTATGTTTGAGAGACTTAAAACAATTAAACTGTGATCTCACTAGGCACCATTACTCATACAATTATTGTCTCAATGCAGTTCCTTGTAAATCTTATAGTTCAGTTAAATATACTTATTGACTTAATTCCATACAATCAGCAGAGATATGGCTAATATAGGAGAAGGTGCTTGTGTTGATATGTATTTTTTTAAGGAATAGCATTTGTTTATTTCAAAGGCTCTGAACAGATGAACTCATTACTCACAGAAACAAAACAGGTGACCTTCTCTGCAAAACACACCTCCAAACATTTTAAGAAGTAGCATCCCTAAAGTTGCATTCCTAAATCCAAGTAAGTGGTCTGGTTTCCAACAGAAGGCAGTGAGTGCTGAATAGTCTTTTCTAATTATGAGCTGTATTTATTTATTTCTGAAGGTAAGTGTGAATTTTGTAGCTTGATTGTTAGCCTGTCTTTTTTAAGTTGATAACAAGGTTTTGCCATTTGCCTCAAAAGCCTCAAAGAGAAAATATGGTCCATACAATTGGTCTACTCTCACAATAAAATTATTCTATCTAGATTAATGTTAAATGCCCTGAGCAGTACAAGACATAGGACCCAAAAGCTTGTACAAAGAGAAAATTAAATATAACCTCCATGCCAGATTCCAGCATCTTGTTGACACCCACAATGGCCATGAGTTTAATTTTTAGAGATCTTCCTACAAATAGGAGTGTTTTGGTAGGGCTAATGCAGTTGTCTGCATTTTCTATTATGTTTCAGTACACTATAGAATTGCCACTACCAGAACTGCCAAGTCCACTAGACCATTTCCTTAAATGCTACACCTACATGTCTTTTAAATACCTCCAGGGATGGTGACTCCATCAATTCACTGGAGTTCCAATACTTGACATTTTTTCCTAATATCCAACCTAAACCTCCCCTGGTGCAACTTCAGGCCATTTCCTCTTGTCCTATTGCTTGTTACTTGGGAGTCAGGACCAACTCCCACCTCGCTACAATCTCCTTTCAGTTGTAGAGAGTGATGAGATCTCTTCCCCTGAGACTCATTATTTGTAGTTGATGTTGGCTGCCTGGAATATGATGAGTAGAGAAGAAAACTATTTTTTGTTATTTACTTTTCTACTCTATTACCAACTGTAAGAGAGTAGTGCACAACTGTAGAATTCAGGCCTTGGTTTTCCATTAGGTTTTCAACACTGAAAACAGAAAACAAAAAACCACAACCCTCTGTTCTAACAATCATGCTTCCTCTGTTCTTTAGGTACAATTTGAGCTAAGATACTGGTATTTTCCAGAGCAGATGGTAGCAAGCAGCACTGAAATCTAGCTATTTATTGGCACATATCAAATGCTGGAGAACCCATTCCTCTTGTGTAGGTTTCTAGCCCTCAGCTAGAAGCAAGATGGGTATCAGCACCACTGTGTACTAATGAAGTCTGACATAGGCATAGGAGATATACAAGAATTCTCTTCAATTGCTCTGGGTGATCATGTTCCCAGAAATTCAAATAGTTTCAAGGGAAATGAAAACATTGAAAAATAGGGATATGCAGAGGTAAAATGCTAATGTAGTTTGATTAAGAAAACAAAACAAAATCATGCATCTTCTAAGAAACTGTTGGCATAAATCATTAACTAGTCTTGCCTACCTGTGAAAAAAAGATCTCTTCATTGGATCAAGGGCAAGTTTTACTTTGTACATGGTGAGATAGAGACATGGGAAGACAAGGAATTGGGAAGATGAGTGGAACTTTTTCCACTGACACCGGACAGAGAGCAAAGGGTGCTCTGACAGAGAAGCTTACTGATTGCTTCCTTGTCTGCTGAAAATGAACCTGTCAAACAAAACACAAGCTGTTTGAAGAGGTGATGCCAACGTGATCTAAACAGAATATCAAATTCAACAGACACGAGGAAAAAGTCTCCTAAGTTTAGATACTTCAAGAGCTTGAGAGCTTGTAATTTTAGATTGCAATTGTTAAAGGAAATACTGTAGAAGAGTGTAAACTAAAAGAAATTTCTGAAATGTTTTGTATCTTCCTTTTCTTCATATAATAAACCACTCCCTACAGGTTTCTGGTCTGAGGCACTGGGGCAAATCAACACTTTTTACTGAAATTTGTTTTCTAGTTCAAAGAAAGAGAATCATTAAAAACATAACCTGACTACTCAGGCCTCCTAAGAGTAGACCAGACAAGTTGATTTTACAGCTCCAGTTTCACATCAGGTGCCTGGGTTTGAATAGGATCATTAAAAGCCACAGAGCCCCATTTGTAGGATCTAGGAGGAATGGTTCTCAGAAGCAACACCTCAAGGGTCAAAAGGGACAAGGCTAGTACAGCTCTATTTGGGAGCATGGTACGTGCACATAATCCTGTTTCATTCTCTGTTCTGGCTGCATTCTTCAGCATCTGTTTCTCTGAGGCAACCCATCTTGGAAAATGTGCTGATTCACAATGCCAGCAAAATTCAGCATCAAGTATAGCAGTTATGGTAGTTTTCATGTGGAACCGCAGCTCCCAGACAGATGCCCATATTTTCATAGTCAGCAATCAGAGTGCAACAAGTGTGGATTAAGCTTCCTCTGCAATGTGAAGTGGTCCATGTTTATATTTCTCAGGAGGATATACTATGGCCCAAGCTATGACAGCAGTGAGAAAGCAGGGGTCTCTACCCTTGATGTTGTGAATAGTATAATGTGCAGCCAGTAATAAAAGAGTTGAGATACCCCAAGAGTGAACATATGACACTGCAGACCCTGGTTAAGGAGGTACACTTGAAAATGGAGAGCTTGTCATTTAGACTGCTCCAAATGTTGCTTATGCATTTTATCCAAAGAATGCTTAATGAAAATTCCATGGGAACAGGGATCAGGATGCAATCCCAGAAGCATGTCCTTTATACCAGGAAGCAGGAAACAGGCTCCTGATTGCTTACTAGCTGTCTCTGTACCCCCATGAATCTTACATTTCTGACTGCAGAGTGGTACGGACATGTTATTGGTAACATCCCCTGTAGGATTCCAATGTGATCTTTAATGAGGTTGAAAGAAAGAAACCTGACTGCGTCTTAAATCATTCTGTGACCTTCTTGTCTTGTTATCTGAAGTCCAACTAAGCTAGTTTATTGGTACCCAAAGCTAAAGATTAATTTATTTTTTTTCCTTAGTTGAGTTTTATTTCAGCTCCAATCATCACAGCACATACTCAAGAGAACAGATTTAACTGATGCCCTGCATGTACATGGTATCTTTCTCTGAGATGTTGTTAAAGCTGGGCTTTTATCTGTCAGTTTTCATCTATTATTTGGTAGTTAGGGGAGACACATGTAGGATTTCTTGTATAAATTATTGATTATGTATTGGATGAGTCTCATAACTGTGTGTCTTAGACATTAAATAGGATATATTTATCACTGCTAGCTTTCCTTAGAAGGTGTGCAGTCTCATGACAAGAATATTTAAATTCAATGCATAGCTTCAGTCAAATTGGTTGGGGTTTTTTTTGTGGGTTTTTTTTGTGGGGTTTTATGATTATTATTTCCTTTGTAAAATAATGAAAAAATATTGTTGAAGTTGGGGTCTTTTGTCCTAAAACTAAACAACCATGAAATCTAAAATCAAAGAAATTTTTAGGCCTGACAGGTATTTCATCAAACCTATTTAGAAGGAAAAAGAGGGAAATAAATTTGCTTGCTTTTATTTTTTGCCTTTCCATTCCAAAACATCATTACCTATACAGCAGTACTGCTTAAGCTTCTGAGCTCAAAGAGAGTGCAGTTTCAAGGACGGTTTTGGCAGATCTGATGTAAAATATTATATGTGCTACTCACTGACAGTGCTAGGAAAGACAGGTGAATACTTTGCTAAACCAAGAAGACAGGAAGAGAGCAAGCTACAGAAAGGATGATATAACAGAGTCCTTCTACGATTTCCTGACACCATGTTGCAATACTGATGAAAACAGGTTTTATAACTGAGAGGTTCTTTGGAAAAATGCACCGTGCACAAAAAAACCCTATTTTCATAGATTTTGTGGGGATACTTAAACCAGTGCTGTATGAAAATGTCTATATGTCTTCTGGCCGAGAGCTGGCTTAAGCCTGGTCAACTCAGAAAGCTCCTTAAGTGAGATGTGGCCTGTCTAGTGTAGACATGCCCTAAAGAAGAATGTGTTGAACTATAAAGATTATATTAGCAACATAAAATGCAGAAAACAGAAGTCTAAAGCACTTGGATTGAATGTTCTCCAGTTTGCCGTGACTAAATCATCAGTAGACTTGATTTGCCAGAATTATTTATTTGTTTATGTGTTTTGGAATGGAATGGTTCTGGTATTAATGTTGTGCTTGCTATAGGGCAACAAATAATAGATTATTCCTATGAGGGAAAAGGTCACTCAAGAAATGAAGTAACTGGCTACTGATGGTTAAGATGATTGCTCCAATCATAGCAGGACCATATGCACGTCTTCATCAACACTTCTTTGACTAACCTTGTCCTTTCTCAAGTTCTTTTCTTCTACGTAAATATGAACATGGTTCATTTTCATCCCTGTGAGGAATGAAAATGAATTTTGAACCCTTCAAATTTTCCAGGAAATAAATGTCTTGTTTTTCAGCACCCTACTTCCTTCCAATTTCAATGGGAAAGCTGTACTTATCTTTTCCCATTAATAATGACACAAATATCAGAAGTCCAGAAAAATGCATTCTAATTAAAGCTGAGAGTTATTTATTTATTTATTTATTTCCTGTTGTACATTTATTGTCTGCCTCTCCCAAGTCATAGGGGCCTAAAATTGCTTTTAGTGAAAGAGCAGTGAAAAACTAATAGAGTCAGTGGATAATGCTTGGATAGAGATGTCAGGAAATACAGGAAACATGCATGTTTTAAATGTTTTGATGGACATCAGTAGAATAATACCTTATTTTAACGAGATGTTTTTGTGATACTAGGGGGATTTAATTCAGTTCCAGTTCCAGTACAGATCAGAAAAAAGCTAATGCTGACTTAAAGAATATTAACTGATGTCCATGTAAATATAGCCAAATTTCAATCCTCTTTGCTATTAATCTGGTTACTTATAACTTGTATTCCAGATAGCAATGAACAAAGTGACTACTTAGACTTCAAGGGCCTTCTTGGAAAATTCTCCCTTGAAAGGCATGCTCAGACTAGGGGAGAAAATTTCATGAAATTAAAACAAAAAGCCATGTATTCACCAGAAAGGGATAACTTCTTCAGATCTAGATGTATGTTCTGTGGGCTCTGCTGCTACCAGACTTTTCTCACATGCTCATGCAGTGAACAGGTTTTGTCTTGCATTAATATTTTGAATTATCTTTTGCTCTACTGCAAGCACCACACAGTCAGAGTTACGTTCTTGCAGCCTAACCTCAGACTGCCCCTTGAACAATACTCCAGGTCTCCCATTTTTTTTTCCTAACTGAAATTCATGGGGTGGAATTGTGGAACCCATAATGGACTGTGTGAGAACTCTCTGCCTTCTTGCTTAGCAGTAATATCACATAGCAAATTTTAAAGCAAGCCTGGAAACTGTAGTTATTGAGAAGAGAAATCTACTGCTATGCATTTCAGTGTCTTTGGAAACCACTATCTTTACGAGATGGTTTTTTATCTTTGCACTTGTGTGTCTGCTATAACTGCAGCATTTTATTCATGTTCAAAGAAACTAATCTGACCTATTTTTTTCTCAACCTGTGTAATTTTCTACAGAACATTTGGCTTGGAATAAAAGCTTTATGGTAGCTTAAAAAACAAGTTTCTTCAAAACTGAAATAGCATTAAGCCTGAACCACATCAGATTTAATATGTAGGAAAAAACCCACAGTGAATGATCCAGCTGTCTAACCAATTTTGGGAGAAAAGTGATAATATGGCCTACTTTGGCATTGAAGGAAACTCTGGAGCATTGATGTATATTTCTATGAAGGACAAAACTTCAATCTAGACAATAGGATACTCTTCCAAAATGTTTTGACTTGCAATTAGCTAAGTAATACAAAATAGTAATAGGAGCACATTCATTAATAAACAGTAAAAGGCTGTCGTATTCCCCAGGGGTTCCTTGCATTTTAGTTCCTAACTACCATTGCTTATACAATAATGATATCTCTACTTTTAACCTATGGTTGTCTCTGAGTACTTTATCATTATTATGGACTGACATCCTGTTTTCTTGTATGTATGTAATCAGACGTAGAGGCAGCAATTATTCTTATCAGTGCTAAGACTTGTAAAAGAGACAGTCCTAAGACTTAGGTAAAGTTCACAGCAAAGCTTGGCTTATGCATATATTACCAGTGAAGACTTAGCACTCAGGGCCGTTCCAAGAAGAAAATGAGTTTTTCTCAAGAAAAGGACAAGTGAATCATCAGGCCTAAGATTATAAACTTTTACTTTAATAACGAATAAGAAAAGAGATAAGGAGAAAAAAAAAAAAAAGCAGTTCTCTGAAGTACCAGAGCTCTTGAATGCAAGCATGTAATGATTCAAAAGACCCTTTCTTTTGACTATGTTTGGCAGACACACTGTGGAAACATATGACCTTTTACATACTCACAGGGAGAAAGATGAGTTCCTGCAAACAAAGCAAAGACATTCTCAATGAAATTAACAGGGGAGACCATCAATGCTGAGAAATCCCAGCCTAGTGTATGCTAATCTGGAAAAAATGTAGACATCAGATTTGTTTGATTAATAGTATTTTTGAATAGACAAATTAATATTTCTTATATTATAGGATAAGACAGTTCTTTCTTAAAACAAGTCTAGTTCTACTTTACCACAGTAAATGAAGCAGGCTAAATGGGACTGTGAGAATAAAATATTTTCCATGAAAGTTCATCTGAATTTTTAAATGAAATCATGATAAAGATAGCCCTTTTGTTTTAGCTGTGACTTTTGTGGCCAAATGCAACCCTGGCGTAAGTCCAGTTAATTCAGAGGTATTCCACTAGGATAGACTGATCTATTTTTGGTTAATTTAGGGTTTATGAAAGAGGGACAAGGCAAAGGATTCGTGACTCAATGTTAAATTTCCTTTGCTTTGATAACAAATTTTTCAGGTGTATTATTCCTTCTTCTTTCAGTTTTGATCATATGTCTGGTTTGGCGGATCTTAGAGATTGTTTCTCTTAGAGAAAGAAACTGCAGAGTGAGCAGTTTCTTTGATTCCCTTCTATTATTCACAAGGAATATACCTGGACTGAGCATCTACAACTGCTAACACCATCCTTGCAGGAAATACCTGGTGAAATGGCATATGTTATTGTATTACCATATTACCATAGCCCCTGTTAATGGAGCTATTAGTTCTGGAAAACAGTGTGGGTTTTTTTCTTAAATTCACGTTAAGTTTTTGGTGACAGTTGTCAGCCTCAGTGACACACAACTACCTCATAGTTAATATTTAACATGTGCAGAAACATGGAAGAACTGTATGGATACATTTGATGCAGTTTCATCAGTATATAACAATAGATCCATTTAAAGAAGCTAAGTTTGTATGTGTAAAGTTGTAAAGCAAACACCCAAAATACAGGCAATGTAAGTGATCATACTGCCATGTTTCTCCGTTAGCTTTACACTTAAATTTGATGTCCATTTAAACAAATTTCATTCTGGATGGGCTTTCAAATAGATCTAAAAGAGTTAGCCAGATTCACTAAAATTCAGTGTCAAGGAACTTCCTGTAAAAAAAGTGAATGCATCTGTGGTAAAAAGGGGTATTGTGAGTCCATGCTTGTTTATTTGTCAGATGGAATTAAGTCTAAGGATAAGCGACAGTCTGCCCATCCAAACAACTTTTAAATTCCAAGGACTCCTATGGTGTATTTAACTTACTACAAAAGTATATGGGCTATTAGGTTAAAAAGACACAAGCAAGTCAGCCTGTCTTTACTTGCAAGGCAAGATCAGTGTTTCAAAAAAACCTCTATAAAACATTTATAGAAAAGTATAATATCATTAAGTAAATCTGTTTATGCCCTGGGATATATAGAATGTCTTCACCTGCATAAAATCTTTTTAAAAATATCTATGAAGATCTAAAATTATGATTCATGCTTAGAAAGTTTCTCCAGACTTTGTTTTAAAGTCCTACTTCTCCCCCTGCCCCGTGTCTCTGGGAGAGGAAATCACATGTTCTGATTTTACTTTCTCTGCACAAAGGAGTGGAAAAGGGCCAAAACTGAGGTTCTTTATTCATAGACATCCTTATTTGAACCAGTTTGGTTTTTCCATCCAAACACTAGAATTTTGTGGCTAATTTTGATGTTTACTTGTTTCAGTTTCTCTTCCCTAGCTGTTAGCTCCTCAATACCTTGCTGAGGATCTGAAACCACAGCCAAGATAAAACATCTTTGTCTCTTGTTCCTACACACATTCATGCTTGCACACACATGAGCATGTCCTGGAAACCAAGTGCATTATTTGCAGTCTGCCAAAAAGATTTAGGATTCAGTGAGTTCCAGTGTCCTTTTTTTTCATACCTGATCTTGGCATACATAAAACCCTGGAAAGTCACAATTTACTTCCCACATAGCTGTCCTGGATGGCTGAGAAGCCGAGCCATAGAACAGGATATCCAGCTATTGAGTGCTGCTGTCACAGGTGGCCAGCAGTGCAGCTGCAAAGAGCTTCCTGCCAGGAGGACAGAATGGGTCCACAGGAAGAAATGTTCCTTTCCTCTTCCAATCTGTTTTCAACTATAAAGGAAGGCCCAGGCTCACACCACTACGACGGATCTGCCTACACAGCACTTTTCAGATGGAGCAAAATTTCAGCTAACATTCCTAACAATAGCTGCCCGAAGTTGAGCAGACCATTTACTGGGCTTCAAACAGCAGGGAATGCTACTTTTAATGCCAAGCTGTCCTTGAGAAATGTTTCAGTTTGATTGTATTACTGTTGTGCATAATTGTATTATTATTTTATAGCTCACTTAAAAGCAGTCTGTGATGTGCAAAATAAGGAAAACAGAAGGAGCAGGTACCTATCTCTTGAGATACAACAAGTAGGAAACTCATATGTTTCCTTTTTTGTTCTGCAATCAGCCATAAAAACAAAAGAGTAAAATCGCTTCCAATCAATTGTGGATTTTTATGCTAAGAAAGAAAGAGGCAGATGACTTTTATCTGTGAATTTTACAAGCCGACACTTCAAATCATGAACACTAAAATCCTAGTTAGGTAAAGCCAATGAAAAAGAAAGAGGGTGTTTGTTCATGGCAGTGTTAACAGAAAACATCTCCAAGTTCACTGTGCTATGGGGAACCCAAGGTTATTTCCAAGAAGCTCTTGTATTAAAGAAACACCAGGAATGAAGATTAGGAACAGGGTGAATGAGGAAAGTTTCTGCATACTGTTTTAGGGGGTTAAACTTGTATTGAGACTAAAGGAGAATAGGCAGCTGAACAAAGAGCAGACAAGAAACTGAACATTTTCCATTAATATGTGCAGGGCTCAGCCATCTAAAATGAAGAGCAATTGTAAATGCCTTAAGAATTGGGTCCTTAATGACAGTATGAAAGGCCAGTGAGATAACAGGGAAAATTTCAGTTGATGCCAGATTTCCTAGCTCTGATCCTACAAGTTCATGTGCTCCTGAAGGCAACACCATGTACTTTTATCCCTATGTGGTTCTGTAGCCATTAATAAGTGGTTATTCTTGTTTGGCCTAAAAAATTTCTGGGGTTCTTAATCTATACCGCAAAAATTTTTGTTCTCTGGGATCCAAAAGGTTATAGATCTTACCTCAATATAGCTAACATTAATCTGCCTTGGAAAAGTAACACAGAGACATTATTTCTAAAAAGTCTGTAATTAAGACCAGTTATTCCGAGAGACCACCTGGGAATGTGAAAAATATCTTCATAGGCTTACTGAATGTAATAAATTTCTTTTGCGATTAAAGTGTTCCTTCTTCAGCATTTGTCACATTGGAAAATTCAAAATATGACTCCTGGTGATGGTATACACATAAAGCACTCAAGGAATTGAAAATGACACAAATATGGATGGTCTTACATTATTATCCTGGAAACTGTCTGTTAAAGTACCAATTTAAAGAAATAAATTGCCAATCATTTATATCTGGTTTCACTGAAAAAAATATTAAAAAAAATATCTTTTTTTAAAGTGAGTGTAAGATGAATTACACCATGCAATTTATTGTGTAAACGCTACTTTCTGTATCAGAAATATTATGGCCAGCAGGAGAAGGGAAGTGATTGTGCACCTGTACTCGGAACTGGTGAGGCTGCACCTTGAGTACTGTGCTCAGTTCTGGGCCCCTCACCACAAGAAAGACATTGAGTTGCTGGAGTGAGTTCAGAGAATGTCAACCAAGCTGGTGAACGGTCTGGAGAACAAGTCCTGTGAGGAGAGGTTGAGGGAATTTGGATTATTTAGTTTGGAGAAGAGGCGGCTGAGGGGAGAATTTGTTGCTCTCTACAACTATCTGAAAGGAGGTTGTAATGAGTTGGGTGCAGCCTCTTCTCTCAAGTAAATAACAACAGGACTAGAAGAAATGGCCTGAAGTTGCACCAGGGGAGGTTTAGATTAGATCTTATGAATAATTTCTTTACTGAGAGTAGTCAGGCGCTGGAAAAGACTGCCCATGGAGGTGGTGGAGTCACCATCACTGGAGGTATTAAAAAAAATGTAGATGAAGCACTTCAGGACATGCTGTAGTGGGATGATGAGGTGGCTTTTTTGTGATTTTTTGTTTTGTTTTGTTTTGGTTTGGTTTGGTTTTGGTTTTTTGTTGACCTTTGGACACGGTGATATTAGAGGTCTTTTCCAACAGTGACAATTCTGCGATTCTGTGAGACTGGAGGAATTACTTGACATTTGATATTAGTGTACCTGAGAGAAAGCTCTAAACCTTACAAGTCAAGTAAAATATCCATTTACACAATGAATAGGAATGACCACTACATACTTCAGTGCTCTCTCTACTATGATTTTAGAGAACAATGTTCCATAATGATGATTATTTACTAGCATAAAACTCCTTGAAAATATATTGAAAACACAATCCTCTGCTTTCTGTGAGAAATAAAGCAAAATTACTGCCTTTGCTTTTGACTCAGTAGCTACTAAGTAGCTACCAGCTAGCCTTATCTTCTTATATACAAATTAGCACTGAAAATCTGAGGATTATCTGTTCACTTCCTCATCCTCACATCTCAGATGTCAGACAAACAGATGCAGGAAAATATACAGTATTATGAAATCTCATGTTTTAAAGGTAATCAGATTCTATTTGATACTTTGTAGCATTGAAAACCTTTGCAAATTCCTTCAAAATGCACTTGCACATGCCCATGTGGAACTTGTGAGACAGAGCCTACCTGCAAAGACCCCGCCTGAGGCCAAGGTGTGAGGCTGTCCATGGGCTCATCTCAATTCAGCATAGCACTAAAGCATGTGCTTCAATTCCATTGACATCAGAGGGTATTACACTTAGTTTAAAGTACCCTTCCCAGGTAAAAACTTCCTCTAAAAAGCACTAGAATTATCAGGTTAGACATTTACTATAAACTTTGACTTAACTATAAAACTGCTGAAATTGGTGGGTTCATAGTACCCACCTGTTTTTCAGATGTGTAACCTTGCTGCTCACTTTGTGATGAGAAATAACAATGAACACCCAAGCAACAGGTGAGTGCCTGGCGTAGCCAGTTTTGTCCTCGTTGCCATTTCAATATGCTCAAGAACATATTTTAACTTATATTAACCAGGTTTCAAGTCATGCTTTTGTAGACATAGGTATATATTTTTATACTGAGAAAAGAAGGCATTCACTTCCCAATGATCTTTTCTGCTAGAAACCAACAGTATTTTAGTAGGAGAATAGATCCTTCTTGCTCAATAAGGAAAATAACAAAGAAGAATGATAAAAATATTTTGTGGAAAAAGTGGTAGAGCTCATTAGTTTAGTCAATATCCACCAAGCACACTAAAGCATGACAAAGGTAGACATCTGCAACCTATTTCACCAATCTGTGACTAATAGTCATCAAATAAATTATCTAGACAAATAATTTCATAGATATAAGATCACATATATTTCATACTGAGGCACTGGATCAAAAAACCACATAGTTGAACAGTCTAAATCTAGCATCTTAAAGCTTCCCAAGTTTTATAAGCCCAATCCACTAAATAAATGCTATTAAATGATACTACTAAATCACCAGAAAAATAATCTTCCTTATTTTTGTTTATAAAAGACCATTTTATTCACTTGGGGCAAATTGAGAAAAACTGACTAGTGTGGTAATTGTTCATATTCTGTAAGATATAATCATGAACCTCTTTTGCTGAATTAATTAACCTTCAGTTTCACTTTGGGAAGATAGTAGAATTTAATGACACCCCCCCCCCCCCAGACCATCTCCTCAGTAAGCCTACTGGGAATTAACAAAGCCTGCTCATCTGAAAATATTACAGCTGGCAGGCTATCCCCCTTGCCTGATCTTAAGGTTGCCTGACACTTTGCATTATAAAGCCTTTTTTTCATTTCAGGCAATAAAAAAATTACAGAAATTTGTTGGGTTGTTTTTTTTTTTGTTACTTTCATTCAAACTCTTACAAATCTGGAGCAATGCATTGAAATTAAGTCACATTAGAATTGCAGTCTTATCACTAGAAACATGTTCTGGGCCAGTGGGAGTTGAGTTTTCCCAGCTGGCTCTACTTTTAGGATGAATTCTTACCCTGAGCAACATGCTGAATTGCTGAATTTTGTGTGTATATAGAAATGTCTGGGTAAAAAGCCTACTTAAACTAGTTATCTGCATAGTCTAGACAATTGCCCATGATGTTGCAAGATACTAATCACCCACAGACTTTATGATTTATTTTCTCTAAATGTGGAAACTATCATAAAAAGCAATATGCAACGAAATGTGTCCTGCAGAAATTGAGTTTCTTCCAAAATTTTTGTGCCCATACTTGTGAACAGTCTTTTACAGTTACTTTACATTGCTCAGTAGTCTTCAAAATGTAAGATGGAGATAATTTTCATATGACAAAAAAAGGTATATTATACTTTACCTTATTAACAGTTTTCAATTATTTTGATTTTTGTGCATTGTTTTGCCCTAAGCACATTATCTTGAAAAGTATCCGGATTTGGCTCTGTCAAATACATACTTAACTACTCTTAACTTTCCAAATTGTCTGACATTTTTCATCAAGGATTGCAGGAATCTGCAGGCAGTATCCTTATGTTACTTTTCATTAGTTTTATTCGCCAAATTTTAGTAGGGAATAAGAACAGAGACTGTGTATCACTTCCAGAAACTGACAATCAAATGAATGATCAACTTAATGTCAGAACATAATATGTCCAGATCCTATTGAGTTTTTGAATTCCTGAGAACAGTGTAAGGCAATTCTCCCCCTGAGGATCTAAAAAAATTAAATGTGTGTGAGGAAATGCTATAATAAACTGGTAATATATTTCCATGGGGGATTTGTAGGAATTTTCCATACATCCTCCTAGGATGGCAGTAAACCAGACTTAATCTCAGAAAGTAAGCCTTTTCCATAGTGAAAAAAAGAATTAGCTGCATAGCAGGGACGGAGGTCAAAACTCTAGGCTTGATTTCGTGTTGAGAGAAGCTGTCAACTCTGCCTGGGGAACTGCCCTGGTTGAATGGCTGATGTCGAGTAACGACACAATCTCAATATGAGTATGATCATTCTCCTTTATTCAAAACACACGCATATCTTATATAGCATCTAAAACAAGCCACATACTACAAGCAAGCTTCTCATTGGTTACAAGATATCAGCCACACGCATAGACCCTCTTAGGGATTGGTCATCAGGCGCAGTTCATGCAGCCGCTCATGTCCCCGGCTGTGGGCCTCACTTTCTCAAAGTTGTTTACGGTGGAGCAATACTTCCTCTTGCTGACGTCTTCGGTCAAGGTCAGAGCGCTCGCAGGCCTAGCTAGCCTATCTATAAGGAGGCGAGTTGCTCATGTCAAGGAGCTCATGTCCATCTCGCTCTTTCAGCCATTCCTCCACAGGTATTCAGCCAATTTTTTATATTTTTTTTTAAAGTTTGTCTGCAGGAGGCCAGATTACCAAATTCTGGATATTGACCCAGGGATTGACAGTAAGGTTCTTCATACTTGAAGGCTCTACTGGGGAAAATGCTGTACAACATGTAAAAAGGAAAAGATCTGTTGGTGTGGATAACTTACTGTTTAAGGGGAAATTGCAGATAAAAGTTAGATTTCTGTTTCACTTTTAGACTGTTGAGGAAAAAACCCATGATACTTATTTTTTTGACAAAGTAGTCATTATAAGCAACTTAAGTAGACATTAAAGTAATACCATTTGGCACCAGTTGTGTCCCTTTGAATTTATTATTAACTGATTGGTAGACATGATTGATATTTATAATATCTATAAGTCTATATAACTGCAAAAGCAACTACAATTGAAAAGCTACCTGACTAATGAAGTGAAAAAGACCACTGATATTTACTGATTAGAATCAAATCCTGTTGTTACATTCTTGTGGCTTTTTGTTCTTTTATACCCTTTAATTATGTCATTATATTGTCTTATATACTAAATAAGGAATTTGCTTCCATAATTACATAACTTTAAATGGGGGAGAAAAATGTCACCTCAATCATGCTTAAACAAGGTACACGGACAGCATTTTAATAGCACATGGGGTCAGAAGTTACCAGTATTGCCTTTCCTGAGATTAAAAATTGGATGGAAGAATGAAAGAAATGAAAGATTTGGGAATAATACAATATGTACTTAACAACCAGCTGCTAGAAATATACAGTATGAGCATATCCAAGTCAGAATTTCCAAAGAGAAATCCCAATCCTCTTATCTCCTCCAAAAGCAGGAGGTCAATTGAATTTTATGATGTGAACAAACAGACAAAATTAATCATCTGTTAAATGGTACCACTTTTAAACTATGAACTAGACATCATCTAGTATGTCAGCAGCAGTGTTTTGCTTTACAATGTCTTGCAAATAAACTTCCTAAAGCTTCCTAAAAACATTAAATGACTCAGTCTGAGACCCTTAAACAGTGGCACCATGTGGATTAAGTCCAGCTAGAGATATATAAGTGCAGTGCTATCTTATTCCTTACACATGACCTTCAAAGAGACAAATAACATGTTTGCACTTCTTTTTTTTTATTTATAGTTTTATATTGAAATGTCTAAAATTAACAGTTTTTACATTAAAAAGCACAGAAGACCCTGAGGTGATTTTAATCAAAGTGGTTGCTTTCAAGGAGGTATATAGATTTACCCCTGGAGAGTCTACCACCCTTCCAAATCTTACTTATGTGAACACTGGGACACAGCACGGTTGTGACATCAAAATGGACGGAAAATTACACGAGAGCTAAAGGAAAAGATTCATAACTCTCTGCTAATATAACTGTCTTTGTAAAAAAAAAAAATCTTACTTTTAATCACTTATAAACACCTTGGTATTTAATCAATTTCAATAGTGTCATTCTTGGTCTAAGTCAGTATAAAGAACTATTCATTCCTTGACGTTTAAAACTTTTTGTTTGTTTGTCTCTGTACTTCTCAAAATGTTATACAATGAAACAAAAGAAAGCTTTAGGGAAGCTTTATCACTTCTCCACGACTGGAGGTAAGGTTCGTTTTTTTCTTTCTTTTAAGTCTGACAAAGGAATGACTTTATGACTTCCAGTCTTATTTCTATGGTTATTTCATACGCTAGCCCTGGTGGGTTAGTGTTCTGTTTGTCTTTATCTAGTAGAAGCAAGAAATCCTTCAGAAACTTTCTATCTCATAATGAAAAACATTATCCCTAACAATGTGGAAATGATCTGCTGTGTATAACATATTAATTGAGAAAATTTTTTTCGGTGTTAAGAATGTATCATGCTTTCCCCAGATATTTTCATATGAAATTTTCATATGTCATTCCATTCCGAGCAGAAATCTAAAGAACGATTTTACATAAATATAGAAATAGTTGGAAAATAAAATTTTTGTTTCATAGGAAAATCTGCAAATTAAAACCTGATTCTTTTGTCTAGAAGTGGACCAAAGGAGTCAAAATGAGACTCCAAGAAATACATATAAAGTATTTTTGTTTAGGAATTTGGTGAAATTAGTATTTGATTCTGCTTTTTGTTTGGTTGGTTGGTTGGTTGGTTTGGTTTGTTTCCTTTTGTTCAGCTTCGGGTATTATATTATTATTTTATTACATTATAAAAAATCAAATAACATTTGAACCTCAATAAAAGAACATAGAATCATAGAATCATATAATCCCAGGTTGGAAGAGACCTCAAGGATC